>JASGAT010396189.1:0-22686 GCA_030220025.1 Chelon auratus
CATTTCTTCTAATTTTATTTTTTAGTAACGAGTAACGAAGATGCTTAGTGGAAATATAACGGAGTAAAAGTATACATTTTATCTAGGAAATGTAGTGGAGTAAAAGTGAAAGTTGACATAAATTTAAATAGCGAAGTAAAGTACAGATACGTGAAATTTCTACTTAAGTACAGTAACGAAGTATTTGTACTCCGTTACATTACAACACTGATTGTAGTTTAAGGCATTTGAATATGTTATTTAGAGGTTGCTTAACCACCCACACCATGTTGCATCCACTCCAAAATCTACTGAGATCTGCTAAGCTAGATATCAGTTTTAATCATATTACTGTACTGCCTCATCAAATCAGATCAACTACGTGTTACTTATCAAAATGTATGTTTTTCATTTAAAGTAATGAGAAAGTGTACACATTGGTTTTAGCTTCAACAGATGCAAGTTGTGGCTATCCTGGCAATTGGCTTTCTTTGAGTATGGCTCTCTCGTTGTGGCTGTCCAGTTGACATTTTCCCTGCAGTGTATCATGTTTCACACATAAATAAAAAGAATCCATAGATTACCAAACCACTGCAGCCGGAGCAAATTTGTGAGAGCAATTAGGTGGCTCTGGACGTTGGCATCTTGTCAGTATCAGACACCAGTTAACTACTGGCAAATTTAGAAATGGTCAAAAAGGAAGAGAGTAAATGGAGGTGAGCGGAGTCGAGCAGGTGTTAACTAGCTAGCAACCCTCGTCCGGCATGTAAAGCAGCCACGCCCTAACTTAGCCTTGGTATATATATATATTTTTTTTTTGTGAAGAACTGTTTTATTGAAATTATGCTTTCATATGACAAGGTCAAATAGAGCAAACATTTTTAACATATCAGCCTTGGTATATTTTAACAGGGTGAGTGATTTAATTAGAAATTAGAAATTAACTAGAGAGACCAAATCCATTTTTGTACCTGGCTGTGAAGTAGTTCATTTCTGCTGTACAATTTGGAATGTTAACTAGAACTAAATGGGGATTGACTCACTTTCGGAGATACCCTCAAGTGGTCATTTTTGGAACTGCAGTTTTGTCACTACAAATTTAAACCATTTTCTTACATGACAGAGAAGGTGACAGAAAAGCAGCGTTCGATATCATCTCAGCTTTAATTTGTGTACGTAGATCGGTTTAGCATCCTGCGGGTTTGTTCAAGGTGATAAACAGGATGTATGTGATTTATGAAGACAGCCCATAAGATCCTCAGATAAAGCCTTGCTCACATACGTGTCTGTATGGTAAATAGAAATGGATTTATTTAGGCTCCATGTCATGTGAGTGAAGTAGGTGTGGATAAGAAATAGAAAGTGAAGGGGGAGGACAGCGAAGAGCAGTGTTGAGATAGCTGGATGTGCGCAGACAGATGTAAGAGGACGGAATCGGCCTTGTACCAGCATCAGTATGCCAAAGTGGTTTCTGCTCTGCCCTCTCGTTCCTCTGTGCAAACAAGAGACAGCACCTGGCCTCTTCAACTCCTCTCTCTGTCTCCACAAGAGGATGAATCTGTCATGATGTCCATTAGTGTTATTACAGCTCTGACATCCGTGAAAGCAGTCAGGGTGTCCCTTTATTGTGTTGACATAGCATGAAACCCACGCTGGCATGCACAGGCTAATCTGACACATCAGATTTACCCGCTCCTACCCCGTCTGTTTTACCCCACATGCAGCACAGTTTACTTATCCACTCCTGTTTTACTAAACCTGCGTTTTTTATCCACATCTTGGGGCTTCAGTGAACCTCTTATCTGCTCCCTCGTTTTAAAAGTTCTCTCTGGCCAAGTGTTGCATATCATCGACCAACTTCTTTGCTGGCTCCGGGGGTGAAATGTAAAAACGTCTGCACCATAAATATGTATGTGATGGCAGCTACTGTTCCTCTGTTAATGGAATATGCGTTTTTGGAAATTCTTGTCACCACCTTTTTTCACTTGTTGTCATACACGACTTTATTTGGACACCGTGATGAACGCAAAGATACTGACACAGCACTGGGCTACAACACCAGAACTTAAAGTGCTAACGGCTGTCTTTAATTAGTTTCTAAGTGATGAATAAGTTGAATTCACAAGTTAACATGTGACACTGATGCACTGCTTACGCTTTTCTGTGAGTTTTGGATTTGTTCTTCTAAGAGTTGTTTGTTGAGTTACAATCTTTCGGCATAGCATCATGACAGCTATGCGGTTACTTTGATGACTACAAAAACAAAGCTGTAGAAGACGCATGGGAGATCAAGACAGTGTTTTTACCTCTCACTTCAGAGACCCGAGCTTCATCTCAGACAATGTTTTTTATCCAGATCAAGTACTGATAGGAAGCCAGCGAGGGATCATTTTCCAGCTGCTGCATGCTGGTTAGATCTGATCACCATGGTTTGCAGAAATTTAAAATGTGGTCAAAAGAAACGGGTGGAAATTACTTCCTGCAAATTGTTCATCCTACTTAATGCGCTACAGAGAACACCAGAAAGAGTAACCATACATAAACTGACATCACAACCTTGATGTCAAACGGAAAAAGTGAAGGGATGAGGTTGCATACGTTGTATGGTTAAAGCTCACAGGTCCTTTGTATCCGTTAGTATCCATTGAAAATATAAGGGTCCTTATGATTCTTGAGTTTGATTTACACAAAGCTAGGGATTTGATGCTTTCAGAGAAAGAAGAGATTTTCCCCATGCATTTCCTTAAGTCCAGCTTCAAACAAACTGAATATACAGTATCAAAATCAGCTTAGATTCAAGCACGATTTCCATTTTTTCCAATTTTATGGTGTTGGGTCAATCAAAAATGTCATTCCATAGACATTTCATGAATAATATCTATGCACTACAAACTTGTCTGGGGGAAGTAAATATCTATATCTATTGTCCTGCATTTTCTTCCCAGTGGGCACATTTCCCAGACATATAACACTGATATGTCACTTCTTTTTAAATTTTTTTGAAAACAAATGTTCCCATTGGACTGGATTTTGACCATGTATTATCCAGCTGTAATTTAATACTCTTGTTCATCGCTGAATTTGAGCCTATAAAATCCTGTGTTATCTACACTTTAATGAATAGGGTTTGAAATAATAGTTGTAATTTGCAGTATTTTTCAAGTTTCAAGTTATTTATACAAAGGTTGCATATTTCATATTACGGGTTCTTAATTCCTCTTGTCCCGTAGGATCAAATATGTATTTTCAGGCAAAACAATTAAATTCACTTGGGTCTTGGGATTTTAGATCAAAAGAGAAGCAGTAGTTTGAAAATAAAAAAAACATGGGAAATGTTGGCTTCGTACAATGGCTGTTTGTTCCAGTCCCACACACCAGAGAGTGAGACGGAGCATTGCCCAAGCTTTGCTCTGAGCCCTCCTGGATGCTGATTAGCCATGCTAACACTGGCCATGTGGCTCTGCGCCTCTGCCTCCAGAGTCGCTCTGTGGAAGCTGGTCTGAATGTTCAGAACAAAATAAGCACAAATATTAAATAAAAAAACAAACAAACATCTTTCACTTTGAGTGCACACCGCTTCCTTTTCATTTTGGAAGATTTTAGGGACCGATTAATGACGATTGTGTGACAGTTCAAAGTGATCTTACATTTAAGTGCAAACAATTAGGATTTGCTTGGACTGTAGAAAAACTCTGAAGCATGCATTTATGTGATTCTTTCCCTCTGACCCGGGCGGCTCACACCCTTTTTTTTTTGTCAGTCATCTTGATGAGCTACATACATGAAATGAATTATCTTTTGGTTATCATCCCTTCACAAACATCACATTCACAAGTTGTATGACCTTTTTTTTTTTTTTTCAACCACAGTGCTCCTGCTACTAAACTATGATTTGACCACATTTCCTTTTCTCATTTAGTGTAGCGCCACAGAAACTGGATTTTTGATGCCAGAGCCTAATCCAATTAGAGAGTGAAAAAACTGGCATATTGGCCATCATTCTTATTTATGTAGATTTTATATTGCACATATTTACAATCTACAGCGGGCTAGATACCTCACTAACATAGCATGTGATAAGCATGTGTCATCAAGGTCGCTGTGGACAGAATTTTATTGAGTACACTGAAAAGTGTAAATTATGGGGTAATAGTTAGTTAATTAGCTTTCCCGCAATGTCTTTCACAAACTAGTTATACAACTTACTGTGTCCACTTAACTCTGCAACATCATCCGCTAAGCTTGGATTCTTGTGTTAAAGATAGTGCTGAGAGTATTGTCAGTATCTGAAATATCCTTAATTTGTGGATATAAACAGCTGGTGCTATGGCCACACGTGAGAGAGCAGTAAGTGGAAAGTAGCAGGACAGCAGAAAACCAAAATGAGTTGAAATACCACATAAGGGGAACATCAGAGTTACAGTACAGTTGGCATAAAAACAATGGTAACTGCTCATTATTTTGTTGTTTAATCAAAAGAGTTCATGTTGCAGCTTTAACCTCAGCATGCATTCATAACTGAGTCTTTCTTCTGTGTCTTTCTCCACACTGTTCGGCCCTCTCTGTCTGCAGGATGCCAAGTTCGTGGAGGAGAGAAGGAAGCAGCTGCAGGGCTACCTTCGCATGGTGATGAACAAACTGATCCAGACGCTGCCGGAGTTCACAGCCCGCCCCTCCAAAGAGACCCTGCTGTCTCTGCTGCCTTTCTGTCAGTAAGTGGACACACACAGGCATGTTGGATACAGAACGATAGCTTTCATGTGTGCATGTGTAGTTGAGTGCGTAGATAAGATAGGGAGTCAGGAAAAGGATGCCAGCACAGGTTTGCTGGTGTTGCATAGTTCCTGTTTATGAAAAATGGCTGCAATGTTCTAGAAATTTGAGTGGTGGAACAGAAACAGGTAAGATGAACATTCAAAACAAAAAGAATTTTTGTAGTGTTTTATACATATTCATAGACCTGGATGGTGGATTTTAGCTGGTTCTGTCAACAGCAAACTCAAATATAGTGAAATCCCCTTACTTACTCAGTTTATCTGTGCCTATTAAACATTTTCTGACTGAATTAGCTGCCGCCACTGTTGTGGTAGTAGTTGTTATGGAATACAAACACAGAGGATTAATGTCACTGAAACTGCCAAATCCCTTGTAAACAAACTTCAGCGTTTCCCTTCCTTTATCCACTCATATTTACACATACACCGTATATGTTCTCTCTCACACACACATTCACACACATACACACACACACACCCAAACCCCACCCCCACACACACACACGCTTAGACTAGCAAGTGTGAAAATGTATGATGAGACCCACCTACTGACCAGGCTCAGTCTGAAATTGAGTTGTTATTGCCAACATTCACATCAGTTTCCACTAACTGCAATCAGTCGGCATACGTGACATGTCACACTGGAGTCGTTTGGCAAAAGGCAGCAGCATAAATGTAGGTTTTTCAATCTGTCATCGTAGCGTCGTCCAAATAACTTCTATTTTTAAGAAAAATGCGTAATCCTGATGACAACAGGTGCAAGGTGTGTGTGTTGGTAAAAAAGTAGGGTCACAAACTAGGATGTGGTTCATTTGCCGCATGAGTGCAAAGCAGAAAAAAAAACAGAACTGCGATAGTAAATTCAACTAAACGTGTCTACCGATAGTGTGAGCTTTCAAAGAAGTGATCTCCGAAGTCATCCACATAATTATCCATCATTTGCTAACTGTGGTAACCATGGTAACGTCTTTAGCATGTGATGAAGATACATCAGACCACTTTATCCCCCATTTTCAAGGTCTACCTGTTCCACAATATTGTTGGCTTATGAGGTCTGGATGCCGCCTCAACAACTCCCATAAGTGTTTCTTTGTGTGAGCCCACGGGAGAAGATAAATTAACTCATAAGCTTCGTCAAAGTGCAGCATGATCTGCTGTCAGCACTGGCAGGAAGAGTACTTATATTTTAACTTGAAAAGTAGCAGTGCTGAAGTAGATGGACTGTAACCAAACACGCACACACACACACACAATGTATTATCTCATGCTTTGATGTATAACCTTGACTAATGTTGCTGCTGGTAAAGACGGGGCTAATTTTACAGTATATACTGCTGGACAGCTTATTCTATAATATTGCATCATAATGTTTTAACTGACTACATTTTAACATTAGAATCTTAAAAAGAATAAGTAATTAAAGCACATATAAATGGAATGGACTGAAATTTACTCAAATGATGCCGAGTAAACTTAACCTTACCTTTCGCCACTGGATGTTTCTTGTAGGTCCATGTACCTACAGTACATGGTGGGGGGTGGGGGCATCACCAAAGTTGTCGAATGTATGAGTGTACCTGTCAGTCTGTATGATTTTATGCTTAAACCTCTTGGTATTTTGTGTGAAATCAGAACTCACTGGTATAAAATATATCTGATGTTACTGACTGACTAATGCAATCAACCTACAGATAATTAAGTGACATGAGACTACACACTGGCTTTAATTACAGAATGGTGTTCTAAATGCTCATTTTGTGATTGATATTATTTAATTGTCATGGGGTGTTTCCCACAAAGAAAGTTCTTAAATTTAAATACATATTTAAGATATTAAAGGACCAACGTGTATGATTTAGTGCCATCTAGTGGTTGTCCAGGAAACCACCTGTGTTCGTTACTTCAACGTGAAAATAAACCCTCTCGAAAGTCAGTATTAGGTTAGTTTGTTCTGGGCAACTGTACAAACTTGGCAGCTCAACAGTGACGGGTTGGTTACACGTGATTATAAATAAATGAAAATGAGTGCTGCTGGGGGGCCTATAAATTCTATGCACTTTGTTTCTTTAAAGGCTTTGCACACAAACAAGTGTTTTTCTTTTTAGTTACTGCGGGTGCTCAGGTCAATAAGGGGAACTAATCAATTGGATATTTCAAGAAGCACTAAACCAAGCAAAGAGCATCAGTATAATCCATATTCTAAAGTAAGTAGAAGTGCATTCAAATTGAAATGCCAGTCTCCAGGGGCAGTGGTCCATTGGAGAAAGGGTAGTTCATAGTTACAAAACCCCAAAACACAGGCCGTTCATTATTTAGTCGGTCTTCAGAGGTTTAATAATCTCCTTCTCAAACCTCCGACCTGAAATAGAAACCTTTCTCTTGTACAAATGGCATGAAGTATTACAGTGCAGTAGTAGCATACTCTGACTGAGACTTCATGACTTCACCTTCTGCTGTTCTTCCTTGTTATTGAGAGTGTAAGATTAGCTCCACATACACCGTTACGTCATGTGTTTGTGATTTTGAATGCCTGCTTATGTAACATTTTCTAAGTACAGTATTCTAGGAGCACAACAGGGTAACCATGAATGTAGGAAGGTGGAACAAACAACAAGGCAACATGCTGAACCAACTCTGTTCTCCTTGGCGGTGTTAAAAAACATGATCAACCACCAAGATTACACCTCAGAAAAGGCTACAATTGAGCTGATGCAAACAGGAACAACAGCAGCACTATTCAGCACTCACATCCTGAGCATCATATCAAGTAACCTGTAGTGTAACTATATCTGCCTATGATGAAATTCAGCTGACAGAGAGTTGTAATTGCAGTGACACAGTCTTTTTTAGCCGTGCGACTCCGAGGAATTGCAGCCGACAGTGGATCAACTCGGATCAGCATATCATAATGTCCCTTGCTCATGTGTGCAAAGGCGCTGTGCTTCTCATCAGTGTCAGTGTTGTCAACGTGTTACTAGGTCTTTTCTCGTCTGAATAGCATCTAGCTGCTAGCGTCTAGCGTCTTCAGTGAGGGATGGAAATGTCTGAATACACTGGTCATTAACCTTGTAATGTTGTGAAGGATATCAAAATGGAGAGAAGGGACATGGCTGACCTTAAATCAAATGTTTCATATTTAGGATTTTCACAATAACCAATAAGAGAAAGGATTCCACAAGGAGATGGAGCAGTTGTTGTCAAACGGTGGTAAATCCAGAATTCAAGGCTAATGTTAGCTAGGTGATGGATATTAAAACTGACAGTTAAAATCGCACCTCTAGTTCTCGCTGAAGAGTAGACACCACATCAACCCTGTTGACTGCATCTTGCCACACTTGTTTAGACCTCTGCTTTATTTATTTATTTTCATTGTAAAGTATTATGAAGTTATCAATCAATCAATCAGTCAATCAATATTTATTTGTATAGCACCTTCCAGCACCCAATGGTGCACAAGGTGCTTTCCAGGGTAAAAACAAGAACAAAAGCAATATTACTAAAACATAATTAAGACATGGCAAGTTCTTCTTCTTCTTCTTCTTCTTCTTCTTCATCATCATCATCCAGGCAAATCTTGGTACACCACAGCCAGCTGCTGGACTGGAGCGTGGATCGATGGATTTGCAGCTAGTCGTTGCGCCAGTCTCTGTTTTAGTTGGTCCCTTTAGCCTATGAAATCACCTGTGTGTTGCACTCATTTTTTCTAATCGTGTTGGTGCAAATTTGAGATCACAGATAAGACCATTTGTCATGTTTCTGTCAAGTACACGGTACTCTCTTTAGTCTGAGCCCAGCTTTAGATTGTTCACTTTTTTTTTTTTTTATTGAATTATATAAGACAGCAATTTATTTCAGACGTCTCTATTTCTTCCTTATTTATTCGCCATTATCTGTGTGCAGCCGGTTATTCTCTCAACTACCATGACTGCACCAGATGTTATTGCTGGCAGATTTGTGACACAACAGCAAAGCCTGTCCAAGAGCGGAGAGACTCAAAACACAAGATGACAGATGGAAGCGAGTGGAGACAAAAATGACACGTAGGAAAGATAAAGGGAACTGAACGGTGAAGAGTGGATGTGAAGAAAGCTGGTCTGAGGCAGAGACTGAGAGGAGAGGAAAGGATAAAGGGAGAAGAGAAGGAAATACAGATTGGAGTTCTCACTCCAGACCTCCTACCGAGGCACTCAGAACTTACAGGCCAGATGGATCTCAAAACTCCTTAATATTGCTGCAGTGATTTTAATGCCATATGAAAATACAGGGTTGTAGCTACACTATGACACACATACATACATACAAATGAATCTGAAAACATTCCCTAATATACTATTATTCCAGAGCCTTTAAATATAAGCTTGAAGGTGAGTCATTCAAAACAGTAACACCTCTAATCCGCCTACGGTGAGGTTTTGCCGTAACTCGACTCTCAGACTGATGGGAGTTGACAGAAAAATCAGGGGTTCCCACTGCTGTGATTTTACTTAGCATTACTTTGACTAAAGCTCTGACACCAGATGTTTCTATGATCACACTGATCTTTTACCGGACACCATCTATCTTTAGAAATAGATAGATAGAAGATCATCTATCTTTGAGATGATCAAATAACCGCTCTTAGGGGAAATATGTTGTGTAGCTGAATTTTATCTGAGGTCATCATAATACATCATAATACATCCCAGCATAACATTGAATTGTCACAAGATGGTCAATGTTATTTACTTTACCTGTCAGTGGTTTTAATGTTATGGCTGATCAGTGTATGCATGCTAGTGTTAGCTCCTCAGTTCAAAGCTGTACCTAAGAACAATCTCAAAAAGCTGCTGGCCGTACAGGTCTAGCCTTGATGTAGTGAAGATAACCGAACTCATGCTGTCCACTTTTTTTTATTTACGACATTATTTTAAATTTGAGAAACCAGGCCGGATATAGTGGACATGCTTGCTTGTGCTGGATGTATACAGACCTCTTTGGGTCTCTCTCTGAGCTTGCATGCCTCAGTTTTCATCACTGTCACATCTCTTCCTAGATTTGCCGCCACTTAGTGTTCAGCCTCGACCTCACCACTTTTCTGGATTACTCAGAACAAACATCACACAAACTCAGTCTGAGCTCTCGTCTTATTGACCTGCCACATCAGAAAAAAAAGCGTGGTGTAGACCTTTTTGTCACTGTCGAGAATACTTTGGCTTTAGAACAATGATGTAACCTTTTTATGATGGTGGCCTGAAACCATTTTATTTGTTTCTACCTGGATGTTGGTTTCACTTGGAGCATACTCTGTGTGTTTGTTGGCAGAGAACTGTTAATTATTTAGACTGTACTATTTACTAAATCCTACCTTCTGCTGTCATTGTGATGTATGCTTGCGTTTGTCTACCTGTTTCCTGTAATTAGCTTCTCTGCATTCAGATTATAAATACTCCAACGGGGCCTGGGAAAGTTATTATCCTGCTCAAATCAATATCATATCCAAATGGGGCACAAACACAGCAAAAAAATCTGTAATCCTAATTAATTTGCCACGTTTAGCTACTTTACCCAGTTTGATATGAATAAATGAGATGCCTTGCAGTTTCAACTCTGCATGCTGCCCTCAATTTAGTAGGATTTTTTTTTTTTTTGCTGATATACTGTAATTCCTCTTCGCATCTCTGTGCTGCCAACCTTGGTCAGATTCAGGTAGTGTGACTGCATTTGATTGAACCTTCCTGGTGCGCTGAAGATATGGGAATAAGCGGCGCTTGAGCCACTGCTAAATGTGCACTTTGTGCCAGAGGAAAAGGAGTCATGTTCACCATACTAACAAACTTCAGGCTGTTCTTACTTTAGCCTGTTTCGTTTTGACGGTTATGACACTGTCGCTTTGCGGCCATACATTTTTTATGCTTCGGCTTGAACCTCGGCTCAAGGTCACAGAGCCGAGCTGTAACTGTTTCTGCCTTTTTAAACATGACAACGCTTCTCTGCACTCACACTGTGCTGCTGCCTTAACTGCCATGCAAGCATATGGCTCACAGTGACACCTTTTGCCGAAGCGCCATGAGTGCGTTTATTTTTAGCGTGGATTGTCCATGTGGGAATCAAACTCCCCAACATGGGACGGCCGGGATGTCCCATCAAATCTTAGTCATACCTCTGGCAGCTAAGGTGCATCATTAAATAGGCCACTTGGACATCCAGAAAGAAATGCCCTCTGCGTCTTCACTACTTGTAATATTTATTGAAGCTCCCTTTGTCAGATAAGCTCTTGAACTTGCTTCTGCTATTACCCAGGCGTGGCTTCATCATAAGCAGCGGGTGAGAGGTCACCGTCTTCGGCGTGAAATCTCTAGAAGGAGAGCAGTGGAACACAAAGCCTCTCAGACAGCAAGAAAGCATTTAACTCCAGACACTCGCTCTCCCAGCCTTTCATTTCCTCCCTTTGACAAGTGCCTCTCGTTCATCCTCATCATTATCAGATAAGACTCGGGGATCAGTGGTTCACATGTTTTGAAGACTGTTGCCACGGTAACTATGATGTCATCAAGTGGCCAGAATTATTTCCCACTTCCTGGAAAATCTAAACAACAGAGACCAGAGTGAATTAAATTTTGATTCCCGTCACGCTTTCCAGTGGACAGGGCCAAAATAATGTCATCAGTGTGGACTTCTTGACACCCTGAAACGCTGTTGCTGCTCTAGTAAAAGAAATGCATTCAATCCATGTAAAGGGTGACGTCTCGCGTTAGCATTTCCCAAACCAATAACACAAAAGAGAAGAAGTTAATGGCACCGTGTAGCTGCACTTTACATGATGATGATGATGATGATGACTAGCACGTCCACTTTGTAGAAGTATTTTCACTTTGTGTAGATGTGCAGTCCTGGATGCTATAAAGGTTTAACTATCTTACATTTTCCCTCATCATTCATGACCAGACACAGTGTTTTAACCAACTTATTCAAAAAGGTAACAGCGGTGTACTGAGCTAGCTAGCTGATGAAATATTCCAGTGACGGCTCAGTTAAAAACTCAAGAGTTTTACTAGTTTGACTGGTTAGAAATGCCTTGAAATCAAGAATGCCTTGTTTATGAAATGACTTAAAATCCAATCCTGTTATCAGTAAGATAGAAGCTTAACAAAGCAACTAAAAGGAAGCGTGCTGTGATTTAATACATTCATGGGCAATTAATGTGGAATGAGTGTTTCAAGTTGTTTGGTTCATGAAAGCATCTCTGTTTGCCGTTTTGACTAACGTCTGGGTTTTCATGGAAAAAAAATGTCCTGTGGCAGAAGGGAAATGATGCATTTAGGCCAACAGATGCAGCATCACTGGTGCGTTTGAATAATAAACCTGCTAATAAACTTCACCAGATGTTTGTTTTAAAGTACATGGCTTTCTCCTCCATCTCCTCCCCGCTGTTCTCTCTCATCAGAGACACGCCACAGGCCAACGACGGCGGAGCCAAGACGCCCCGATCCAGAACTTCATCCCGCTTCCCCAGACTGGGCCGCAGCCGCAACCAGGAAGCCAGACCCGAGCCCCAGAGCGGTGACCTTTAACCCCACAGCCTTAGAACTGATTTTGTCTGTGTAGGCTGGCAATTTTCCAGTGTGTCTGGACTGTGACACGCTCAGGCTCACACAGTGTGTGAGGACATTTGGGGTTGTCTAATGGACCTTAAAAGTGCTACAGATAAAAAATCTCAGTCGAGGGATGGAGATCGATGAGTTTGCGTTGCAGGGCTATCTTGGAGAATATGTAAATGTTTCTGTGTGTTGTCCAGCTGGGCAAAGGATCAATGACTCCCCCGACGCTGCTTATCGATGGACCCAATCATACAGCACCTCTTACCTCACTGAGAGACCAAAAGACTCCTTTAACTGCACATGGACTCGTCTGGACGTTATCTCAAACACACTGAGATGAAGGGGACATACATGTTTTTTTTCTTAATTTTGTAGTAAAAGTGGATCATGGTCACAGTGCCTACAGTGTTTTGTAGCTGCTTTCCTGCTCTGGGTCGGGAGGGAAGGGAATGTGAAGAGGTGAAGATCGGGTAAAAAAAAAAAAGAAGTCTACTCTTTGGGAACAAATGTTTTTCTGTGTCAGCATTATGGTGCCATTACATTTTAGACAACAATGATCCACAATCACAGGCGTGGACCACCAGACAACGGGCATTCCTCTTTCCTACTTCTGTTCTTACAGTGGCTTTTATAAATGACCTGCAGAAAGTGTAACATATCTCAATGTCACCAGGGTTACAGCGATTATTAAAAATCAGTTTATAATTCCACACAATATGCTTACCAAGGCTTTGGGGTTAAACTCAATTGATAAAACCTTGAAAACTCAGGGACTGTGTAAAAATTATTGGAGGTCACTTAGAAAAAAAACACACAAAACACATCCACAATATCTGCAAATGTAGTACGGTTTGATTTCACAGTTGATGATTTAACACATATCAGTAAGGATCCATTTATATTTATGTTGTGTGACATATCAACATATTGTTTGGCTGTGTGTCCGAACAATTAAGTCTTAAACTATAACATAAGACATATGTCCCCTGTAGAAAGGGGTCCAGCTTTACGACTCTTATGAGCACACAAAAATCATCATTTGCAACTTTTTGAACATTTTGAGTCTCCCTCAAAGAAAAAAAAGAAACGATTCACTTTTTTTGTACTTCTAATAATTTTTGGACAGTCCCTTACTGAGAAATTCTTTCCACATATCCAGTTGTCTTACATTCAAATACCTGTTGTGATGTTTATGAATTAAATTTGTGTCATAAATATAGTTGAGAAGACAGAAAGGGACATATTCTATCACCATTATGGGTAAGCTGTCTTATGGACGATTTACCCCCCACTGCATCGATTAAATATGGGTCTTCGCCAAAGGTCGGATGGCTGTACTGCAAAATTCAATGTTTATTGATTGTTTAGCTAATGTGTCTTAGTGGGATTTAATGCAGAATTATGCTGCAAATGAATGTTTAAAAAAATGACTAAACACTTGAAGGAAAGCTGCTTGTTAGAGTCCAAGGAGAGGGCCGCTGAGCATCAAGTGTGTGTAAAACAGAGGCTCATGCATATGTATGCCTCACCCAAGAATAGGCAGAAAGACTGTGTTCAGACGAGGAGTGGTTGTGTTAGAAAGGCGTCGGAAAACTTGAATCAAAGGGTCGGCTCGCGAGGCGGTAAACACTGTTCACCGTCCCTGATGGGAGGTGAACAAACGAGGCTTGTAGGTTTTAATTAAAAGTTGTTATTCTCACGCAGAAATGACCCTCGCACGTATTGAGCCACTGGTGAACACTGCACAATGTCGTCAGGAAACTCTCACAAGGATGCCGTCAATTAAAGGTTTTTCCTCAGACTCCCTGGGAGCTTTTACACAATGATTCAGATAACGTGTGGTCAGGTGATAAAACGTCAAGCTAGAGAGGATATTTTAAATCTTTTTTTTTTTTTTTAAAAAAAACAAAACACCTTTGATACATATTTTCTCTCGGTTTTACATGTGGCGCTGCTATTGCATTCTGTCTATAACATGTGTTGTAACTTAAACATGAATTTCTATCAAGACTATTCTCTGCTGGAAACTGGAATTGATGGTATTTTAGGTTTAGCGCTGCCTTATATGCATTAGAAAAATTAGCCAACAGGATCATATGACTGTGTACTCTGTACCGCTGGCAAACAACAGTGTCACATAGTCTCTACATTATTACAATAAAGTAGCCTTTTCATTGAGAACAGTGAAGAATGGGATCAGTTTGTCTTGGGTGCTAACACAGACTGTAAAAAAAAAAAAAAAAATGGATGATGTGTCACAAAGTTCTGCTTGACTCATTGGTTTTTGTGTTTTTTTCCTACTCTCACCCCTCTACAGGACTGCTTCACAGAGTGGTTGTCGTGGCAACTGTCAGTCATCATGACATTTGACGTGTATTTTAGTGTTTTAGTTTGTCCCAGGTCTCATCCACTAACACGGAGGAGGTGGAGCTTGTGACCTACACTGCTGCCGGCCGCCAGGGGGAGCTCCACATGCTTTGGCCTCACTTTTGGGGAGCTGTCATGGTGTTGACATTTCCTACAGTCTATGGGTGTCACAGGTGGGTCTGTCTTCTCAGCGCATACATGCAGTGTACAATACAATACCAATAACTGTGTACAGGAGCATTCAGAGAAATCTATCTACAAATGAGCTCTCCACTGATTTAGCATTCCTGCACTCCTGTAATATTGGTAGTGCCGCCTGGTGCCTACGTTACCCCCAGTGCAAGTCAGTTCCTGACAGGCAGAGATTTATTGTGAGCTATGCTATTAGGGGCTGATGTAGCCACTTGAAGAGATGAACAGATGTCACTCATAGTTTTCCTGAAGAATGGTTTTGAAGCACAATATGGTAGCTCAGACGGCTGACATATTGCCATTCCTGCTTATTCAAAAATGGGCAAAGAGGTGGAGGATAAGTAGTGAATGATGGCAAGACAGGAGGCTAGCAACATATGAATTCGCCCACCTGTAGCTTCACCACCAGCTAGATCCTTATTTATGCACAACTTTATGAGTAAATGTCTCCTGTAAAGTTTGCCATTTGAATATGCAGATTTATAGAGAATGACTTACTTTTGGAACCAGCTTCAAGTGGTCTTTCATGAAAATACACTTATGGCACTTCCACATTGGCGCCCCCAACCAACACCGACTCAAGTGACTTCACTTTAATCACTTTATCAGGTTCGGTTTTCGTTTTTTTTCCACATCTGCAGCAGTAGTGCTTCCCAAGGTAAATTCGATGTGTCAGAATGGTGGAATTTCCCTTTAGGAAAGCTGGAGGTATTTTTCAAAAATATCTCAGGTACGCTTTAGAAATGCACCAAACAGGCCAATTTATTGATGACAGCAGGAAAATAAATGCTTGTCGGACATGCCGCAGCACTCCTCTGTGCTGGGAGGTTAAAGTTCACATGAAATAATTACAGACATCAGTTTTCTCTCAAATGGCTTTATCTCCTTCCTCCGTAATCTTCACACGTGGGACGAATCGACTCTTACTGTGCCGTGGCGCTGGCTTATAGAGATGCAGCCAAAGCCCTCCTCTTGCAGTGCGCCTTGTCTGTTCTTGTGTACTTCCTTATCCGTGCCTTAGTCAGCAGCCAGGCCTTATCTATCAGTGTCACAGTGAAGAGAAAGTGAATAATAAAGTACAATGTGTGCAGTACTTACAATACCAACGCCTCTGTGTCAGTGTTGTTGTTGTTAACTGTGCTGCTCGCATTCATGGATGAAGGCAAAAGCCCATTACACAATTCTGCAGCAATGGTAGGCTTTGTGTGTGGATATAACCGTACATGTGTGTGCGCGCCCGCAGCATGTGCGCACGATGCAATTGAAAAGGAGTCTAGGTGTGTGTGCTAAAGCGCGTCTGTGCTTATAAGATGAATGCATCAGCGCTTGCATTTTATTCTGCTTATGAGCTGTGTGCCTAAATGGATAATGGATAGATGGTGTGAATTTTTGAAGCGTCTGTTTGCTGAATGATTATTTAACCTTCACTGCTTCACTAAGTAGTGTGGGAGCTTTTATTCAAACTCACCCAGCCAGTTTGGAAAAAAAAAAAATAGTTTGCTGGTTCTCAGCCGCGTTCTGTCGGCAGAGAGAAAGGAGGAAGAATGGCGAAGGTGACAAAAACTGGTGAGAAAATCGGTAACACGTCCGTTTAGGATGTACACGACTGATTTCGGCAATGTTAAACGACACGCACAGTCTTGCACACAACCCGGCTGCATACAAGCAAATTACACCCCAAGTGCAGACGCAATTTCTATTGTTTTGATGGAACAGAAAAGTTTGAAGCCGTAATTAGCTTTGTATTGGAATAACTGACAGGAAGTGAAGCAGATGTGTAAAGCAAAAATAATCTTTTTACTCTCACACCCTGTCCTTGCGACGATCGCGGTTTAAGAGTCAGTGCATGAATAAATGTGCCATGTCTCCTGTCCTCACCCCGTCCACTCTTTATTTCTTTCTTTCTCCCATTGTCCTGCCTCTCCTTTAAGATATGGAGCGCCGTCTTGGCTCATTTTACAGAGCCGCATGTCATTACCAAGCTCCTACCTTTGCGCGGGGAGCAGCAAGGAGACGGCGACCCTGGTTTAAACAAGGTCGCTGTATAAGCAGCGCTACTATCTCCGCAACGCACAATGCCCACTTGGCACCAGGACGCATGTTTGCTATAATGATAAGGAAGAGGCTGACGTCTGCGGCACCCTATACACAGCAGGCCTTCGCTAAGGAGCTTCCTAATGGAAATGAAGATTAGCATGTGCTGCGTACTTACGCTCACAAGAAGGGCAACAGCAGCAGATGGTCCTCAGAGACTGGAGGGAGCTCCACTAAGCTGCATCCATCTGAATTGCTTGTGTTAGTAATTACAGTAACTTTAGCCTTTGCAATGAATGTTTAGCAATTATTTTTAGTTACATTCACTGGTGTTATTTTGCATTGTTGTGCATCAAGATGAATCATTTCACTCTCCACTTGTTCCTTGGTTTTGCAGGCCAGTTGACACTGTATCAGGCCTGTATCCACGCTGCAGAGGTTGCATCCTTAACTTTAATGATAACTTCATCTTTTTTTTTCTGGTGTTACCTTCCAGCAGCCTTCAGATTCACCCTGCCTGTTTGTTTTCTTCGTCCTTCTTAATTTTTGGATTTCTTTAGTCAGAAGAAAACAGTTTGTTGTTGTATTTATAGGTTTCATTTCTCCATCTGGCAGAAGTTGAACTGAATGTTCACTGTATTCCCTGCAGATGCGCCTCCTCTGTACTGCCAACACACATCATTACACTTTTACAGTTTCTCTCTGTTCAATATTTTAAAATGCTTAAACACAGAATTAGATTTTGTGGGAAACATTATCTCTTTCCTTATCTTCTCTCTTTTTTTTTGTTCTTGCCTCCCATTCTATTTCTCTGCCCTTGCTTTCATTTCACATCTTCTCGTTACCAGGTTTCATGCTGCAGGCCTCCAGCCTCTCACTACCGAGATCTACCTTTATCCCTCTCACACCGCCTGCCTCCCCTCACGTCTCTCGCCCTGCGTCTCTCACGCACTCCTCCAATCACCACCTCATCTCCTCTCTCTCCATATCTTGTTCCCTCTGAGACTCAGCCTGCTTGGCACATCGTATGTACTCAGCCAGTCACTGGCTGCCTCTGTTTATTACCCATTCAGGGATGAGGCAAGAGCGACAGAGAGAGCCAGCCCTTCTGAGGTTTTCCTCTCGACTCTCCTGCTGCTGTCTGTCGCCATTCTTTGAATGCTGTGTTGGAAAATTGATTGTTTCAGGGAATTTTTTTTTCCCCCTTTCATCTTTTTCAATTTATTCTGTATCGAGCGCCGACTCCTGCCTGTTGCGTCTAACAAAGTTCACAAGACCTGTAGTAACATGGAGCAGGGGGCTGGCTGAAGAAAATGGATCACCTGAGGCTCTGAACTGAGGATATGTTTCTGTTGCATCTTATCTGAATGCAGTCCTTAATGAAGCTGTAATGGATTATGCTAATTTATATACTATCTGTTGTAGGAACATGGGAAATAAACTGTGCTTTATCCCTAAGCTATTTATAAACTTCTCTTTTGTGAACGTGCAACGCTGCTAACATCACGTTAATTAGACAGGAGATATGCCGATTCTCACAATGTTGGGGCCAGATAAGACAGAGAAGCAAATACATGACATGACTTTCTAAATAACGTTAAAGACGATTGTGTTACAGTTTCCTCATCTTTAAAGCCACCGCATGAGTTTTAGCCCTTTCTGTAGAAAACCAACATTTTCTTGGATCTCTCAAGGCTCTCTTTTGTTCCCTTCCTCTCATTTCACTTTGTTTCCTTTACCTGCAGCCTGTCTCTGCTTCACAGTGCAATCAGATCCTGGAGTGTGCTCTGCCTGCTTCTCACAGCTATCACAGGCTTTCACAATAGCCTGTGGCACCCTTTTGATCAGCCCCGAAGCTTGATCAGAACACCTCGAAGCATCGCTTAAGCTGCGGCAGGAGAGGAAGTGCAAGTGAGTGGAGGTGAGATGTGGCTGCACTGAGCTAATGACTGAACTGCCATTGACAGCGGGGGTTTTAAAAGGCGCCGGCTAAGAAACAGAAGTAAAACTGCAATATTCCAGTATTAAATAATAAGCCAGTGGAAGACATTTCAATCCTGTGAATCACAGCTGTAGTTACTGTGCACGTCAAGATAAAACAAAATAAAACCCATGACACGTTTTAAAAATGTCTTCAGTAGTTAATGGTGCGCACATCTTTCAATTCCACCTTGCCCAAGCTGGCATGTGGAGGGGCAAGAGATTGAATTGAGAGCTGAAGCTGGCAGTGCTGCTGGGGAGGAAGAGGTGCACGGAGAGGCCGGGACATGATTGGATTCAAAATTGGTACCCCTAGTGCAAGATGATTAAAGATTTGTGTCTAGGTGCATTGGCAGCCTCAAACCCCCATTGTATAGTACCTGGGCACCAACAGCTAGCTAGGTAACGCTTCAGCAGCGCGTTAGCATGTAGCAGCTAACACGTCACATGTCTCATCAAGTCCTGAGACCAAAACCAGCTTAAAAGGATAATGAATACTGGCTCTAAACTTGTCAGCTGGACACGTACATGACTCCATTAATACTAATATTTTTGTATTTGGGCACATTGCTGTCTGTTGTGTTGTCCTGGCTCTCAGTGTTGTGTTCTGTCCACTTCTCTTACTAAAATGCTGTACATATCAGGGATAGCAGTTATGTTCATTGAAAAATTGCAGTCTTCACTGTCATTTTCACACTGTGCGGGCCAGATTAGACCCTCTGGTGGGCCGCTTTTGGCCCCGCGGACCGTATGTTTGACACCAGCGATCTAAACCATAACACAGGACATGCACTGCATACTGCCAGCACCCTTCTCCGATTCTTTACAAATCTCCGTCTTGCAGTGCTCGTGAAGGATGAAGAAAATCCTGAAGCGTTTGAGTCAAACCTTCATTCAGAATTTTCTCTACCTGTATAATCCTTTTTGAGGGTTACACAGGCTGGAGCCAATCCCAGCATCCATTGTGTGGAGGGCAAGGAAACACCCCGCAGGTGGTGATATTACTGCAGAGCTTACACAGTAAGGTGCACACATTCACAACTGTTGGCTGTATCTACATGTTACATTGCCACATGTGGACTTCAAAGTTAGCCATGGAGGGATCAGAGGACTTGAGAGACAATCCTTCCTCCTGATACAAAAGCATACGCGCACAGAATAACAAAACTTACAAGTTAGTCCACTTTTTGTCAGCTTTTTCATCAGCTTTTGTTATTCGTGCTAACGCTGGTTGGGATCAAGCGGGATATGTGACTCCAGGTTACTGATGAAAGTGTTTTTTCACATCATGGCAGCAGAGTGGGCTTTGCTTGTTAACACGAGTGTTTTTCTGCCCTCACAGTGAAACAATAGAAAAATGAAATGTGAAAAATGTGACTATCTGCAGCTTGCTTTTGTGACTGATAGAGACATATGGTCTGTCACATGGTCGGGAAATTTCACACACTCACGCACTCTCCAGTTCACCTGCCTTTGAATTGTTGAAGAAAACCCACAAGAACATGGGGTCGTGGCCAGATTAACTGCTGGACCCTGTGAAAACATTGTTTCTTTAAGTCAAACGCTTCTAATCATCACTGACGAATTACGCTAATGTTGAAGAAAGGTCACACTCTACTTACGAGGTTGTTAATACCACAAGAGGGGGCAGATCGTCTTCTTGTGACCAGGCAAAGCATAGGTGGTTGGTTTCATTACATTTCACAGTAATCCAGGACAGCGAACAAGAATGCAGAAAAGCAGGACTTCCCCTTTAAGACTCTTTTAGAGTACTGCGGGACATAGATACCGTAACCTATGCACGTAGCCAATCCCGGTGCGAGCCATTCATACGTGTGCGCTTGTCAGTCTGGCTCGCCCTGTAAAAACACCACCCAAAGACTAGTCGCCGCTGTGTCTTTTTTGCCACTCGGGTTCATTTCATGTTTGTACTTCCTGCTTCACTTTCAACAATGGCGACTGAAACTTTTGCCAAAATCTCGCAGAAGACAAGTCATACAAATGTTTTAATCTCCCAACCTCGTCAGTTAACCTTTCCTTGATGTGTTCCATCTTTATTGATCCAAAAGATAATCAATACGAAAATTGCGGAGATGGAGAAGCAGCCGGAAAGCAGCGCATAGTTACATTTCTGGGGAGGTGCATGCCGTCTACGGTACCAGGGTCTGCGTATGCTCTGCGCTGTTGCCGTAGCTACGGTGTCAAATTGATGCAGAAGCCTAAACCGCCTATTAGGCACCCACTGTGATACGCTAGTCAGTTCTTATCAGAATATAGTCTGGTAATATACAATTTGGATTTCATTAAGGTGCTTTTTTCAAACGATACAGAGGAAAAAAAACTTTGAATGCCATTGGATAGTCCTTTTCCTGTCGTGAAAAAATGAAGACTTCTGTCCATCACCACGTAAAGCCCACCCAAATGAGTTAACTGGCCCGGCAGATAATCAGTTCCCAACGGAGCAATTCCAGACAAACTTTCCGCTACAGAAGATTTGTAGGTGGAGAAGTTTCTCCGTCTTCCAAGCTACTGACAAGCCAAAATATCTGCCATGAAAATGGTACGTAACACACATGCTACCTTTGAATGGAACCTGTGAACTTGCAGTAAAGACAGAGGAACTGGAGAATCTTGTGAAGACCACCACAAGAGGGGATTTTCATTTGTGTTTTTCTCTCATCCACAGTAAATATGTTCTTTGGCCCTGGGGCAGCCTTACCGACTTCGTGACCCAGCCATGCATAGAAGGTACACACTAATGTAGTCAAACCTGAGTATTTCTGAACCCCCCACTGAACTCCTTACAGCTCCTTGGGGCAAATGTTATCACTAATTTCAGACGTTACACAGGTTCTCATTCTACTTTATCAACGATGAGGCTGAGAACCACTGAGAGCGTGGTTTGACATCTCATTTCATGCGATGAGCAAAAGGAGGCGTAGGAGGAGAATGGGATTGTAATTGGACACTTAATCACGGGAAGTGGTGTTTTATGGCCAGAACTGATGACCCTTAATATAAGCAAGGGTTGGATGTAGTGGTGGAGGAGGGAAGACGAATAAGATCACTGTCTTTGATGGCTGTTATGCTGCATGGCTGGCTATACTAGCTGAAATATTATTGGTGTAGCCATAAAAAGAAAAAAAGGTTACACTATCATTTTTTCCCCTCCCACCTCCTATTGGTCGTCTCATCCACTTCATCTCTCTCATCTCTCTTCCTAGTCTCACGTGGTCCTGTTTTCTAGCTACTACTTGACATTTTTAGCAGTTAGGTCTATGTAGTAAGCGCTGACCCCAGACCGTGACCCCTGTCATTACCACTGAGAGTCTATGTCTTCTCTCTGTTCTACCATAGAGGAGAGACGGAAGCAACAAAGGAGCTAGAAGGACACAGAGAGGCGAACGGACAGAGTAGAAATTAAACAGGAAAGAAGAGAAAGCAGAGCAGTGAGAGGAGAAAGGAAAAGATGTGAGGGATGCGGCAGAAGAAATGAAGGAAGACAAAGAGCAACCGCGAAAATAGTTGAAAAGGCGAGTGGGTGTAAAGATAGGGGGAAAATTGAGATCACTAGAACGAGACAAAAGATGGAAATAAATGGACGGAGAGGAGCTGCGTGTCTGCCGTCCTCTTCAGAAGCAGAAATGGAGCGTACAGAGTGGAGAGAATTCAAAGCCGCGGCCGGCAAACACGCGGCGGCGGATCCATCTCATGTGCGCCGAGCGAAGGTCAGCTTCATTTGTTCTCCGCAGAGACAAGAGGGTCCTTCATGTGATGAAAGC
>JASGAT010396190.1:0-18853 GCA_030220025.1 Chelon auratus
AGAGAGAGAGAGAGAGCAGAGCTGTGATTGTCAGCATCGGGTCCACTGCATCGGCTTATGGATTAGAGTTCAACAACAACTTCAGTCATTGTACGGTCTTTACTAACTAAACATAATTTAAGAATTAAAACATAACATTATACTTTAAATATGCTGGTACAATTCAGTACAAAAATAAAGGCAGTGAAATGTTTCCATACACAAACACCATCATCAGTCACGTTACCGTCACTCAGACGCAGAGGGGTCCTGGGTGAACCAGTTTGGCACATATTCCAACGATATAACAATTAGCATGAATTACAAATACTGTATGATAATTTGTTACTTTTTTCTTTTTACATCAGGGCCGCAGTGACGATTTATGGAGGAAGGATCCATGGATGCCGAACAGCCACTAGATGGTGCTTTGGATCCATGGGAGAAACCCAGAGAATACTTCTAGACGCTCGGGCAACACTTCTGGTTTGTTTGCTCTGGCCGCCGTTGAGCACAGAACAAATACACAAATGTCTGCTGTCCGAGCTGCTACAATTTGTGAAAGCGGAGCAGTCCACGTGGTCTCTTTGATACCAGGAGGTCTGTGATAAGTTCACCTTCTAAGTCTGCTGCACGTTTTAAAGTGCTCACATTGACTGGAGACGATGTACAAAGGAGGAATATCCCACAGTTTGTCTTTGGGTGTCCTCTCGCGGCCACAGCTGGTATCCACACACAAAATGTCCGGAGCGAATTGTCTTTATAATTCCAATATACGAATACAATCTCTTTTTCTCATACACACACACACACACACGGACAAAAACAGAAATCACATTCACTCTGTTCTTGTTTTCTGCTTGTAAAGTCAGCATGTGCTACGATTTATCCCCTTGGAGAACCTGAATCAGATCAGAGACAGAATCTGTTAGAAATCAGCTTTTATAAAACAGTTTTCAGTTCGTAGTGCGTATGCACGTGCATGCTTGCGTGCAATAGACTGGAACACATATACATGTCTGCATGTGCTTCATCCCTGCATTTGGTGATGCTTACCTACCTGGTTGCGAGCTTTGTGCGATTTCTGCATCAGCACTCTCCACTGGTCGTACAACTTCATGGACATGCTGCTGCAGCCGTAGGCGTGCTTCCGCACCCAGCCGAAGAACTGCTTCAGCTCCCTGCGCAGGGTGGAGTTGGAGTCCCCGCTAGACTTTGAGTCGCAGGAGCCCGACATCAGTCGCTCTGCAGGAAGAAAGAACAGGGAGGGAGGGATGGAGGGGTAACGAGAAAAGTGGATGAGTGACTGCCTTCGAGGATGAGAAGAAGAAACAGTTCTAGATCGTTTTAAATTGATTTAGTTAAAATTTTTTGTAACTTAATAACTTCTTTGTTCCCCGAACACTTAAATAAATCAGGTTTTTTTGTCCAAAGGCAGCACAAATTTCATTCCACTTTCCCCAAATGTCTGGAAAAGTAAATGCATATTTTTTGTTATGTGATCAGGAGCTAATTCTTCTTTCTGTTATCTTGCAGAAGATTACGCCACAAGAACAGGATATAAACAAAACAGCACCACTCAAGCCTAAAACAAAAGACGACAACGATGATATTTTCCTACATTGTGTTGTAGTATACGTCCCTAAAGTGGAGCAATGGCAGAAAAGGTACAAAAGTCCTTTACATCATAAAAATAAGCTTAAGGATCTATTGACGCTGCTGCCACACGTGTTGAGGTTTACACCAGGGGTGTCAAACATACGGCCCAGGGGCCACAACCAGCCCACCAGAGGGTCCAATCTGGCCGTGGGATGAATTTGCAAAGTGCAAATATTAACTGCCATTTTTCAAGAATTAAATTCCTAATTTGTCCACTGGGGTCACACTGTTCCTGTAGCAGTTGCAGACATAACACAACACTGAGCACTAAAGTGAAATTTTCTATCTTAAGACATTTTCAGGTTGTTCATAAAACGTTTTGTAACAGTTCATTAAATGTAAACATTTTCATAAAGTACGATGGAGCAGCTCCTTAAAGGTGAAGCCAAAGCAAGTAGAGCTCCCCCTGGTGGCTGACTGCAATATAGGTCATAAGCTCCACCCCCTCCATGCTAGTGGATGGGACTTACGCTCCACTTCTACAGAGTTTGAGGGAAAAGAAAGAAAGGACAGACTGGAGCAAAGGAGTAGAATTAGTGAAATGAAAGCCAGAAAAAAGAGAGGATTGATTTTTTAAAGTAAATATTAAATGTTATTTGTCTTTTTGTTCTTTGTCCTGATCAATCTGGTACCAAAAAACGAACTTCATAGACTAAAAATGAAGGTCTTTATGAGCCAGATTTATTTTTCATAGCTGTGGTCTTTATCTCGGTCAGTTATGAAAACATTTTCTTGCAGCAGTTACAGAAGGTCCGTGCAGCCAATGACCACAAGTGACCACAACATTGAAACACTGAGTTGTTTGGTGTCGTATTGATATAAATCTTTAGATTTATGGACAGATTTGGCAAACGGCACAAGAGCTCAGACATTAATGATCTTTTGTATCATTTCTTTGGAAAGATATGATTTTCTAAACATGCTACAGCTAAAATAAAGTTTGTCTGCTACCCTAACAAGCTGGAAAATTGAACAGACGGGTGGAAAAAGCACCATCTTCTCCTTCAATTGAGCCTGCCTGCTTCTAGCAGCGGGAAAGAACTGTGGGACATGCGGTACGCCATGATATGAAACAAATTGCCTCTTAACAAGGGACCAAAATGCTCTGAAAAACTCAGATCAATGCCTTCTGAGTGGATGTCTGGCTGCGAGTGTGCGTCTGCGCTCACCGCTGTGGGGTGTGGAAGCAGCCGTGGGGTGGCTCCACTCGCTCCAGATCCCAGCTTTGCGAGAGCCGTAGATGCCCACAGGGTTACAGCGAACCTGGACAAAGGACAACATCAGAAACTCAGAAATAGCTCTCCAACTTATAAGTACAACACACACAGGCACACATTCGCCATACCTGGACGAAATACACTGTTCCAGGTCTCAGTCCGGCCAGTCTGCAAGAAGTCTGGTTCCCCACGTCATCCATCACCTGCAGGACAAAGAATAGTCACAAACACAAGAGAAGCTGAGCGCTGGAGGTCCGACCGCAGTATTAAACACCAATGGGCGTAAACTAAAACACAGGGCAGAATCAAGATGCAGAAAACACAACCGCAAACCATGCACAGACCTAAACATGCATGAGCACCACATTGTTTGGTAGCTCCTGATCGGCGTGTTTATGAAACTATTTTAATGCAACCGTGCCTGCTGGGTAAAATCTGTTCTCTATTATTTATTACTGCATATCCTAGGACACACGCACACAGAAGTGTGCACAGGTACCGACACAGACACCTGGTAAAAAAAGAACGCTGCAGTTAATAATCCCGTCTAATAATCCCCTCTTTCTCTCTGGTGTCCGGTCTGTAAACACTTGTTAAGAACAGAAAACAGAAGATGGAAATTGCAGGCATCAGGCAGCTAATGATGTGAGGTGGGGAAGCCAAATAGGCAGGAGTTACAGCTGAGCGTCTTTACAGCCATATTGAAGACATTAACAGCTGAGATGTATCCCTCCATTCCTCAGCATGACCTCATGATTAGGGCCGGTTCAGATGGAAATGGCGCTTTGTTTTCACCACCAGCCCTTAAAGCCACTTGGATTTAAGTCTCCTCTCTTCTCTCCTCTCCTACGAAACCGAATCGTCCCTCTGCCGCCTCTCCACTCCCCTTCTTTTCTTTTTCCACTTTGCAAGTAGGGACTTGCTTATATTACACTGGTGTAATTCCCCCTTAATTACCGGAGAATCTTCAGTCTTACCCAGAGGAAAATGATTTCTGGGAAGCACCATCTGCACGGCTGAGGGCTTTACACTGTGTTTTTCATTCATTAAAGGCTTGTACAGAGGGTACACCGAGTGTTTTCTGCTCCCGATCAAAACCCGACTTGTAGATTTATGACAGATGAAAGTTTTTTACCGGCCCAACTATTAACTCATCTGGCAGAGGAGGCCTCAATCAGACTAGATTAGAGGTGATTACAGCATTAGGATGAGAAACAGCTGGGACAGTGCTGCGGTGATATATCTGCTCGTGTGTAGGAGACAAAGAGAGCAGATTTATGTCATCATAACTGTATGTCCTTTATGTCCTTTACCTTCCAGTCTTGGCTGTCCTCCAGCCTGTAGCGGATCTGGTATTTGGCCTGGAACAGGAAGTCTTTGAGAGCTGGCGGCGCCTCCCAGCGAACGCTCAGCTGGTCCTCCAACTGCCCGACGCGACTGACGGTCACACCTGACGGAGGGTCGGTGGTCACTGGGGGGAAGAAGAGACAGAGCAGGGTATAAGGTAAGGACATCTGAAACTGTGAAGGATAAAGGAGAAAAATCAGCCAGTTACAACATGACTGGTCGACCTGGTTGTAAAACTGTTTCCTGTCACTTAAACAGCCGCTCACATGGTTGTATATCTTCATTTGTGCCTCGAAACACTTGGCTACCAAATCTTCTGGAAATTTTGATACATTTGAGACGCAGCTGTAAGTAACTGCGTGCACAATCTGGCAAGCAATCGGCTGTCATATGATGACTTTGCCTCGAGTGCAGTGACTAATATTTCGGGGCTTCCAATGTAGCCAAATAACATCGAGGCCAAGACTTCCTCCTCCGTGGGTGCCGCCATTTATGGTCGTCCAACTCGAGCAACTTAAGATGCGTTGCCAGTTTGCACACACAAATGTGATGTATTAGCTCGCTTTCAGACAGGGTGTCATGCGTCCTTTGCTCTGCACACGTCCAACCGTTTACCTGCGTGCAGCCAAAGCCTGCTTGGACACGACTGGTCAATGCTACAACGACTACAAACGGAAAGTAGATTTGCATTTGCACTAATCACAAGCGTTATTTTGTAGTCATCATCAGTCATGTTAGAAAATAGTTCCTGCAACAGTTAAAACGAACGAATCAATTTTGAAATCTTTTTTTGTTTGGTTTTGCGTTGACACTAAAAGGCGAGCACGCAGGAGATGAGGTGAATGTCATTCCCTGCCATTAAACTTTGTAAAACTACTTTAGACTAACACCATACAACCAGGTAGCAGCATTACAACTGAGGGGCAACATAAACAAAGGAAAACTGTTTAAACAAACACATTCCTTTCAGACACAGAGCAACACTGTAGGATTTATTTATTTACTGACTGATTTCATTCCAGTAAAAAGGTTTTTCTGTGTTCACCAGCTGTGTTTGTCCGTTATTTGCTGCAGGGCAAAGGCTGTACATATTTTCATTAGATTTTTTTATTATTATTATTATTATTATTTTTTTACTAAAATCATCTGCTGCGCCATTAAGGCTGATGAGTGCAAAATCAAAACAATGAGCTCAAAGATGCTAAAACGCTGACGCAAACATACAAAGGAGCAAACAAGGTATTTTTTTTTCACAGAACATTTAAGTTTACTTTTATTTAAAGATAAACTGCATGACTTTAAAACTTCATCACTTGTGTGCTTCTTTCTACACCCCGAGGTCTGCAGGGTCAGGAATCCCATTCAGTTTGAATTAAAAGCCGTAGGAGTGATGTCTTTATGTGTAAGAGTACATTGAAGGATTGTTCTGTCTGCGGTCTCGGGGGGACTTCTAGTTTCTGGAGAGCCGACTTGTGCGAGCCGGAGGAGGATTATTCATCTGACAACAATTATCTTTTTTCGACAAACAAACATGCGGTGACAGAGCATTACTTTTAACCTTACTCCCATTTAGTTTGGGCTTTTCGAGATGATTTCAATATCGGCTCCCCTTCAGAATGTCATCCCTTACCAGTAAACAAACTCCGACGACCCAGGGGGAAGAAGAAGATGGAAAAAGATTCATTCGTTCAAAGTGGGGGTTGACACGAGAGTTTCAGAAGTGGGGTTTCTGGTCGCCAGGAGTTTAAGAAGTAAACGCAGCGCTGGCATGAGCTGTCATCCATCTTTTAAAATGAAAGCAGAGAAACTGAGAAAATAAATATTTTAGTGTAGAGGAGGTTCTGACTACTCAAAGCAGTGGCAGCGATGTCGCACAATGTAAAAACCCACATAACTGATGAGTCTCGAACCTACAGTGGCTTTATTGTTTTTGTTATTTGGGTTTAAGTAGGGGAAAATTATGGAAACTCAAATTGCAAATATTACAAAAAATATTAATATTTTTATTAAATGGGATTTTTTTCACAAAAACAAGTTCATTATAAGGTTACATGGATGATTTTTACCATCGAATTTTCCCAAAGTTCCCTTGGTAAATTATCTTTAAACAAAGAAGTTCTGATTGGAAAAGAAGGAAGATGATATATTTTTGTTTTTTACAACCTGGACCTTATTTCTGGCATAACATACGGTCGTTTTCTCACCCATACAACTTTTGTGTAATTCGTATTCCTTCAGGAGATAATTAGATTTGCATATATCCATATAGTGGGAGTGACGCAACCTCTAAATAACGCATTATCTGCCGTGAAAATCGTTTATTTCACCAATATTTTGTTATCGTACACTAATGCTATTCCCCGTTGAGTCCGGAGTTACCTGTTATCATCATCCGGCGGTCTGTAGATTGACCTACAGACCCGGGATGATGTCTTCTGACCTGGATGATGTCGTCTCTGAGCGCCGCCGCAACCGCTATGGTCGGCTTGTTTACCTGTAATTAGCTACTGCTGTGGTTCTTCCACAGTCTCAGAATCGGAAAAATATTCAGCCATGTTGCAAAAAAAAACTAGCAGTAGCAAATTACTGGTAAACATCCGACCGTTTTGGAGCCCCAGTCGCTCCCACTATATACGAAGATCTAAATATCTGAATATGAATTACACAAAAGTTATATGGGTGAGTAAACGTCCGTATTTTATGCCAGAAACAAGGACCAGGTTGTAAAAACAGTAGTTCCCTTTTAATTATATTCACTACAATTAAGCTATAAAAGTCGAGGTGAGTGTTTTGCATATTTTCTTGTTCTCTGATTGGTGGGTGTCTGGACATGTGACTGGAGGGCAAGCCTACCATAAAGTTAGGAACAAAAAACTGAAAACATATATTTTTGTTATATTTTGTATATTTTAGGACGCTAGCCAAATAAAGTTATTTTCTCAATAAGTGTGAATATAAATATGATGAAGATATTTAATCATGCAATTCTTGTTTGAGATTTTTACCCCAGAATCGCAGGAAAAGCCAGCAAATCCCACCATAATGAGATGATAAACTTGTGCTACTAGACAACAGCAGAAGCTTAAACCGCATGCAGATGCATTAGCCTGTGCATTACATTATTTCAACAATAAAAATCAATGAGACGGAACAAATTACAGATAAATCATTGTTAACATATTTCGTGTCATTCCTCAAAGCGTCATTATTTCAGAGTCAGACAGCGATGCAAGTTTTTTCTAGCCTCTTCTGAGGAATGCGCAGGCTACCGTAGGCGTGTTTCTCGCCTCGCCTTCGTAGCTGATTGCGTACGGCCGTAGACGCTGTGAGTCACGGCAGCAGGACGCGCAGGTGTGGTTGCTGTGTTTTATGGCCTGCTTGCTGTTGTGGAAACCGCTTGAATGAAAAAAGGACGGCCGGGGCAACTCGAGCAGGACAAACCGCGCACACTCAAACACACACACACACATACATATCCAGAATCCGCCCACACTTGGCCTGCCTCTCTGCTTCTATACTGTTACCAGGCCCTGCCCTGCCCTGGGGTTGTGTAAACAGGTGTGTGCGTGCATACATTAGGAAAAAGAAAAGGATTAGGGTTTGATGGACGCCTGCTTCCTCGCCAGTAACGTGTTCAACTCTCAACCTCTATATGGTTGTCTTTCAGTGCATACCCCATGCACCATTAGCAGCATGTTAGAAGTGAAACAGGTGAAGATTTCCAAGCTAATCAGGTTGTATTATTTCAGGTCCAAGTCTTAAACCCTCAAAGCCCAAACTTCTGAGGCCTCAGGGGTCTTCAGCCGCCTCGGAGACGGGATTAGGTTCAAGGATCAGCCTGGAACATTCCGACACTACATGAAAGCGGGTTAGCAAGCGATGTGCGTGTGTTTCTGTGTGTGTGTGTCCAGTGAGCATGAGTAAAGAGAAAATGGGTTCGTGAAAAGGGAGTGCGTTTCCAGTCATCACACACCTACGCCTGTCCAGGTGTGTTGGGGCTAATGAGAGGAGAAGATTTCTGTCTTGCCGCATGCTCCGTCAGCTTTAACCTCGCTAAGCTAGGCAACGGACCACATAACAAAGCTTTAAAAGGGAACACCGCTCAGTTTCTATCAGCGTGAGGTCAGACGAGTGCTTGTGAACAACTTTTTCTAGAAGTCAAAACCCACAGAACGCCAGCCAATGACCTGTCTGTAGGAATAAAAGACACAACGACGTAAAGCGAAGTGATCCCCCAGAGTTTTTAAAGCTAAAGCCGGTCAGATCACGGTTACCGACTTTGGGGTCACAAGATAAGTTGGAGGGGTCATGAAATCAGCTTTTCGATGAATATTAATGATATTTATAGAGGGACAAAATATTCAGAGCTGAGAATTTGTGGTTTTTTGAGGGTTGCACAATTTTGCAATGTGAATAATTTTGATTTCTTGTACACTTCATGATACAAAAGACTCGGAAAGTGCTCCAAGTTTACTTTTTAACTGCCACACAAGAATTTTCTTGGTCATTATTTACCTCTTTTAGGGTCCAACTCACAGTTTTATGGTATTAGTTTGAGTTGGACAAATTACATGTTATTAATTTTACACTTTACACCTCATTTACAAAGGGTTGTAGGCCCTGCACACTGAGAGACGTAAATGGTTCAGAGAAAATACACATCCTGCTTCAGAATACTGCATTTTAATTTTTCTCATTTTTGTCTATAACGGAATAATTTCATGACTCTAGGAAGTCACTCTGCCCAGCTCCTTGGATTCCTTAAGAAAAAAGCTATAATGATATCAAGCACGCACTTCATTCCTATGACACCGGCTCATTATGCGAGTTATAGCATGTTAATCCTTGTCTGTTGAGACTCAGGTAAGAAGAATGATACCGCTCTCATGCATATTTCTCAAAACAATTTAAAGGATTGCAACCCAGAGACGTTTAGCTCGGTTTAGGATTAAGACTGGATGCAAACAAACAGCTAGCCACGCTCCATGCCAACTTCAAGACACTGCTGCTGTGGCTTAGAAGAAAAAAATAATTATCTGGCACATAACTCTCCCGTAAAACCACAAGTCGTGGCTGTTACACCAAGGATTAAAGACACAAGATACGACGTGTTAATCGATGAGCTCTTAGACAGGCTGGAAGGCATATTTTTAAGTTATGTCAAGATGTTTGCCCCTGTTGACAAACTTTATGCTAAAATAGCTACACAGGGAGATGGTACTGATCTTCTCATTTGACTATTGGCAAAAAAGCAACTCAGTGTAGTGTGGAATTATTGTTATTAGTTATTAAATGATCTAAGATTAAGAAGGCAAGTTACAGGTGGATGAGAATCTGATTCATTTACCTACCTACCTTAATCCTGGATGGAGACACAATTAAAGGATGGGAACTTTTTTCTGTAAAGACACAACTTACCGAGATATTATTCGTAATTTGCTGATGTTTAAGTTTGTTTAAGACTTTGCTTGTCCCACTGCTGATAATGATAACTTTTATTTTAACTATCATGAGGAATACAAATCACAATGGCGACCCTCAGGAGTTGTAGATGCCTGTAACCAGGGATGAGGGGTCGCAGGTGGACATTTCTTCATTTCAGGCTCGCACGCATAAAAGGTTGATTTCCTCTGTTCTAGATTATAGCCCCGAGGCCCCCGCCGACACTTAGATCTAAGCTCTCAGAGCAGCAGTTAAAGTAATAGGGTCAGAGTTCGCTCCTTCTCACACTCACCCACGTCTAAAATGTCAAGGGTGATGACATCAGAGGCGGCCCGGCCCAACTGGTTGGAGGCCTCCACCCAGATCTCGTAGGGCGTGAAGAGGTGCAGGTCCTGGGTGATGCTGCAGGAGTACGGCTGCGTGTGAGTGTAATCCTCGCACTCTTTCTCCGTGCCGTACCATCTGAAAAAACAAAACAAAACAATAATCACTGAAACAACTATAGGCAGCATTAAATATCCTAGAGCAATGCCTAAAATATAAAACTCATTGTATAATGTGTTACTTGTTAAGAGTTTATCTGCCTCCATGGTTTTTATTAAGTCCTTGTTTACGGTAATCTCAGCGCATTAGGAAATCTCCACGCCGGTGGTACGCCTGTGGGTAGCGCATGTTATTATCCCTTTTTGAGTTTTTCAATTGCTTATTTAATAATTTAAAAATGTGGACACAGCTCACGTCCCATCTGAAACTCATTTTCAAAAGCGTATCGTTCCCAGATGAACCTGTTTCCATTACTTTCATGAAATTCAATTTTTCTTACTGTTTAACGGCTACCACTGATGTTATTTTTTGTTCGCCAAGTATTAGTACTTTTTTCCTTGTTTCCACATCTACTGAGGCTTGTTTCTGAGAATCTAATCAAAATGTCTCAAATATCTGATGAAATTAGTTGATTTTTGAGGTTTTTGTTGCAGGAGCTTTTGCCAGGAACTAGGAACAATGGATCTTAGGTTCCAGGATATCGTTTTTTTTGTGTGTGTGTGTGTGTTTAGCTGTTGCATTGCAGATAAATTCTGATTGTTTGAGTACTTGCAGCATTTTGTGCCTGATGTCATAAGTGCAACTATAATCTTTGAAATGGCTTGCAAAATCTGTTTGCTAACTTTAATTTTGGGTGTTGTGAATCTCCTTTACTATTCCTACCCGACTCAATGACTCTGTCTGCAGAGCAGTAAAACCCAGTCAACCGTTGCTTGAATCTCCTCCTCAGTTTACTGTTATTGCACTGTAACTGGTTTAAATCATTGCTTGAATAGTCCTCTGCATTACCACCATCTACTGGACTGGAGTGGAGCAAGATGCTGTGTAGTCCCGCTACAAAATTGACATTTAAAAGAGCTGCTGCTTTTTCCGTGGGCAAATCTTTCTAATCTTTGTGGGAATTACAGACAACCAACGTGATCCTTTGAAAAAAAAAAGGTTCCTGGAACGGAACGACAGGTACTCTGGGTGTCAAATCAGCTTACGGTTGACAGGTTGGTTTTTGCTCATTTAATTCAATGCTTACTCATTGCAGGTCTCCACTTGTTATCGTTTTTAAGCTAGGCTACTCAAAACTGCTATCAGTTGACCTTTTGCTAGATCCCTGCTCTGCTCTCTTACTCGCAAGAGTAAATAGTCATGAGAAGTCGTCTTTTCTCTGCTCGTCTTTTCTCTCATGTTCAAGTGGTGTTCATGGGGTTGTTGTAAGGGCATTATGCTAAGCTTCAAGTGAAAATATTGAACTAAACTGTACATTTATATGCTCTGTTGTAAGCTACAGTTGGTACCTGCTGACAGCCAACTGTTTAATAGTCGTAGCCCAGTTATACTTCCACAAAAAAGGAGCACGTCATTAACTACCAGCATGGTATGTTACAAAGACTGACCTGAAAATACAATGAAAAAGCTGATAACATAGTGAACTGAATGAATATGTCCTGTACCTGAGTTTGTACTTGAGCCTGTACTGAGTGCTGATGTTAGTCTCTCCTTTTCCACCTGGAGCCCAGCTGCAAGTCAGGTCTTTGGTGTTCCTGGACCAGCAGGTCAGATTGACCGGCTTCTCTGGAGGCACTGGGACAGAATGGGGTGAAAACAGAAAGGGAGGCAGTTAGGGGGGAGAAGTCAGAGGGGTGAGGTAAGTCGGTGGAGAGAAAACAGAGAGAGGAGTTGGAGAAAACGGAGGTCAGTTTGGGTACCTTCAGTCATTACTTCAGCACCATCCTCCAGAGTGTAATTCACCCACTAGTGGTGTTCCTCAGAAATAGCTGTTGTTTTCTTAATTGGGGCGTGTGTGCATATGTGTGTGTGTGTACTGTCTGATTTGGTCAAACACAGGATCCCTGCCAACATTCTTCGTCTCTCAGAACACAGGGTGCTCACAAACCAGTGTCACACTGAGATTAAGATCCCGACAGCATCTGTGTGTGTGTGCATGTATGTGTGGGTGCACTTGTACAGCTATCTTTCTGAGCACCAGTTTGAGTTTTACACCAGTGGAGTGAGGACATTTGTGCAAAGTGAGGATGTTTTGGCCAGTCCTCACTTCTTTACAAGACTTTTAAAGATGTGGCTTTAGAGTAAAGGTTACAATTAGGTTATGGTTATGGTTAGGGTAAGGCACTTGAGATAGTTGGGGTTAGGGTAAGGAGCCAGGGAATGCATTATGTCACTGCATGTCCTCACTAAGCTGTACAAATGTGTGCGCGTGTGTGTGTGTGTTTTGGAGTCTCCTCAAAAGACCTTTTTCCATTTCATCACCTGTCATAATCTCAAAAATCTGCATAGATGTTTATCTGTGTGGGAAATGCAAGAAAGTAGAAGTGTGCGTGTGTGTTCTTGTACAGCTATCTTTCTGAGGACCAGTTTTGAGTTTTACACCATCGAAGTGAGGACATTTGCGTAAAGTGAGGACATTTTAGCCAGTCCTCGTTGTTTGAGGGTTAAGACTTGATTTTAGCATAAATGTTACAATTTGGTTATGGTTAGGATTAGTGTAAGGGTTAGGGTTAGGTATTTAGTTGAGATGGTTAGGGTTAAGGGCTAGGGAATGCATTATGTCAATAAACGTCCTCACTATGATAGCCATACAAACTGTGTGTGTGTGCGTGTGTATTTATTTTGAAGGAGATCAAATATAATTTCACCTCCTTGAGCGTGGGGACATTTTTGGAACCAGTGGCCATTTTTTGGCTCTTTATTCCTTCAAAAAGTCAGATTTAAATTACTGTCTCGGTTTCTGAGATCAGACTGGGCAAGAAACAGTAAGCAGGAACTTGATCATGTTGGTTTTGCAAGAAGAAAAGACAAGACAATCTGTGCTACCAAATCAGTTTATAATCTGGTTTCATTGCCTGTCTAGTCATCTGACCACTCTTGCTCTGTCAAATGATGACGATAATGGCCTGGGCTTAGAGTTCAGGGTAATAACAAATTTGGTTTGCTGATAGGAGCCTTTGGACTAGAGAAATACTTGATCATGAAGTTAAGCTTGGCATAAAGACTGAATGTATGTGGACATAATTAGCCTGGTTTAGTCCAAAGACTCAAAAATAAAAAGTGAAGACAACTGTGGTTTTACAGCTTTATATGCTGGATTACTTCTTGGCCTAGACCATATCGTCTGTCGCTTGGTGAAAGACTTCCAGTCAACATGCTATTTATATTCTTATTGGATGAACATATTTCTCAGAATGTTAAACTAGTTCTTGACGGTAAGAAATCAACATGGAGGAAATGAGACTATATTAAGGTTATTAAAAGGCACCACATTAACAAAGTTCAACAAAGTATGAAAGTACAAACATGTGTGTTTGTATGTGTGGAAAAATGTCAGCCCCATAGCCTATGAGTGATAGTGCGAGTAATGGACCACACAGGTGGTGAAAGTGTCTCGCAGTGACACACTCATTGAGGCCTCTTGCTGGGCCTGGAGGCTGAACATAAAAAGCATTTACAACTGCGCAGGGACTCTTAAAAATCTACCCACTACTTTCTTGTTGTTTCCGTTTATTCCCATTCCCCATCTCTTTGGTGTATTATTCCACTCAGTACTTTGTTGTTGATGTAACAAGCCTTTACTTCAACATTTCCTTACAGTGAAGGAAAATGTAGCTACACTATACTCAGAGAAATAAGAATATTTTCTGGTTAAATATTGTTTTAGACACCAAATAAAACACAACTTACTCCCAACATAAAGACAGGAGCCAGCCAGTATGTGTCCCTTGTGGTTGTGACAGACGAGGTTGTCACCGGACGTCTGCCTGGACGCGTTGAGTCCCGCCAGTGTCACACTGAGGTTGGTCGGGCTCAGCACTCTGTAGAGGGAGGTGGGCAGCTGTTGGCCGTTCAGCGTCCAGAACAGAGAGCTGGCATGGACGCCGAGGTCGGGGTGGACCCAGCAGCTGACTGTCAGGTTGGATCCCATGCGAAGCACTGGGTCCTGGGGGTAGATGATTGCTACATCTAGAGGAGGAGCAGGGTGAATGTGAGAGGAATGTACTGTGTGCATTCATATAAGAAAACTGTTTACTGCTAGGTGCTAACCTCATTTGCTAACCAGTCACTTCCTGAATCTTGGAGCCTTGTATCATCTCTCCCTTGTCGCCAGCTAGTGACCATGCTATAGTAGTTTTTACTAACAGTAGCTGGATGTTGTGCATTTATTTCAAGGTCCGGTTTTCCAAATTTCAGATGCACCGTGTCCTGTTCTGGAATCTGGGACTTAGTGTTTCTTGTTTCGAGCAGAGCTGATTTAGCAGGACAGTTCTTGTTGGGCAGGCTGGTACTGGTTGTGACATGGATCTGGCCTGAGACACTGTTCTAGTCCTTTCAGTGGTTGTTGCGGGAATGCATTTCCGGATAGTCAGTTAACGCTGGCTCTGGCACACCTGTCATAGTGTGTGTCTAATGTTATCTCACTTGGGCACTACATGTTGCTGGCTGCAAGCCGGAGACTTCATCCTGAATGACTACCATTAACATGGGCTTGCCACAGTTTGGATGTTTTTCCTGTCACGTCCAAAACATCCATTGGTCACGGAGGTAGTTTGACAATCCGAGACCAGTGGTTGCATGACGGTAGTGGTCCATCCACCATTTGCTATGTACTTGGCTGCTGCTTCCTTGATGTTTCTAGGTCAACTGGCCTGCCAGTGTGAGCTGTTATTTGTCAGTGTGTGAGTTGTTGTCCGTGTTAATGTCACCTTTCCAAAATACGGACTCAGGAAGACTGCTTGTTATCCCTTGCTTGAAAATCCCCTAATCTACTTTAAGTTGTAAAACCTACCGCTCATTCTATTGTAGTTCCTCTTGTTGCCAGTGTAACAATGTGCAGCTGAAGACAAAATAAAATCTAATTCTCTGCAGGAAGTTTGGATTTCTTCTACGACTAAAATCAGTACTAGTCAGTACCTCCTTTATGCTACTCAGTCACTTTCTTATTCTTGGACTCTTGTACTATCTTTCCATAGACTAAAGGTCAACAGATAGAAACAATGAATGTGGTCTTTACCAAATTCACCCTGCAACATAAGCAATTTTACATCTTATAGTCAGTTTACGCGTCACAGGGCTTCAGAAAAAAACTGTTATGACTTTTGTAGCTCTTGGACGGACCCATTGTAACTTAGAGAGTCTTGACTTCAAACACCGGACAGAACATCTGTGTTACAAACTGAAGATCTTAGGTGTTTATCAGCACAGATTCAAAGACAGATCCTCTACTGGGCTGCATTATGGGAAAAGTCAGGGTATCTTGGCCTCCTCTGGGTGGATTTTAACCGTTGGTTTTTTTTTTTCTTTGGATCTCCTTAATCCTCCATGTGATCGCCGGAGTGCAGCTCTCAGAGACTCTTGACTTTGGAAAAACCAACACAAATTGATTGGACTGGCTTGCCTCTTTTCCAGTAACATTTAAAGTCTCGCCAGAATGTGTTGTTATTCTTATCCAGTAAATGGACGTTGAAGTTATAAAATTGACTGGATCAAAAATTACAGATGGTGTTGCAAAACTAAATGTACCAACAGGAAAAAAAACCCACTAAACTTTGCAACACATTGTAAAAGTAAATATCTGAGGTGGATTATTTATCTAAAGCAAATTACTGCATGTTTCTGCATGTTGATTACTCCAGTGTAGTACAGAAAATGTCCGAATACTCCTGGATATTAATTATCTATTATCTATCTATTTCGTTACTCCTTTTTCTGTTTTTAGTTTTTTAGTCCCATCAAGCAGTAAGTAAATAGCAAAAGAAAAGCAGCTAAACACACAAACGGTCGGATTATGAATCATTTTGTCACATCTGACAGCTGAATGTCGCATGAAGGATCTTTTGATCTCAATACAACAGGTGAGCAAAACAATAAAAGGACAAAAAAAGAAGACAGAAGAGAAGAGAAAAAAGAGACGTGACGAGAAGAGAAAGGAGGATTTTCTCCAGACTGCAGGATTTTTAAGAAATGTCACCCACCTAAGCAAACAGCAGTAGAAAAGCAGAAGAAAACACGCTAACTAAGATGATTTCTTTGACAGAGCAGCCGGTGAGTGAGAGCGTCAACACTTTGTCAGACCACTACAAATCTGCGCCGGGGGCTACATCTATTCAGCTGCCAGCCACCTTAGCGCTGACAGACATTGTGTGGTCCTTTATGGAGGAGCCGCCTTTGAAGACGTCAATTCAACCGTAACTCCGCTCCAATATTAATATCATAACCCCCGTCTCCAACACATGGATGCACGAACGCAAACAACCACACGCACAGAGGCCAGTTGTCTTTGTCATCGGATACAGTGGACTATAAAGGCGGCCGTGATTAGCCAATGGCAGGCCGATCCAACTGAATAACAATCAGTGTTTATGTATTCCAGGCGCTGAGGACGGGACATTGCCCCGGAGCAGGGCGTGAAGCCCTCTGACACCCCTTCTTTCACAGTTCAAACACTACAGCCATAGACACAATTACTGCTGTTTATTGTCTCTGCTCGACACGCTCACTTTAGGAAATGGCTTGTGAAATATTATTTGTTTGGAGAGACTGCTTGGAGTACAGCTCTCATCGTGGGCAGGGGATGAGTTTAACCCCGCAATAGTGGAGGATGGAGGCAACTTGAGGTCGAGGAAGCTTTTGTTTCGGAGTGATTTTTAATGTGCGGTGGCCTTTCAATGGCACATGACATCTCCTCTTTTTCACCAAAGAGCTGTTTACGCTTCGCTCCGACACTTAACAGTTCAAAGAACGCCTATGTACCGTACATGTGGAACTTTTTGAGGGGCCGACGTGGACGAGCTAAGTGGATGAAGTCACGCAACGTTTAGTGACGTTGAGCCATGCAGCTCATCTCGCAGGAGATGCGGGAATCAGTAGCGGATGTTTTTATATACATGTATATCGATTTATATTTGAGGTATTGAACTGATGCCGTTATCTGAAGAGAGTAGAGATTGCCTTGTTGAACATCAGGTCAAATAAGGGCAAATACTGGCAGCAGAAATGGAAAATGTAGTTAACTTCATCTTATCGGCCTCGTGAAGGAGTTGTTTATGTGTTTTGTGAGTGAAAAAAATGGTTTTAAAGGATCATATCAAACATAAACGTCTCATTATTTCCTGACGGGATGAATAAATCTCATGAGATTGCGAGCTACACTAAAAGCTAATTATATGTTTGTAAGAAAATTCCACATTTTACTTTTAGTGGCATCGGTAAACCACAGCACACTGAGTAAAGGGGAAGCACCGTCCATTATTACAGTGAATAAAAGAGTAATGGCCGATTAGACCTTATAATAAACAGCAGGGAAGCTTATGATCAAGGCCCTTTGTCTCCTTTAAGCCCCTGAAACTATACTTTCTTTTATTGGTGCCTTTCAAACAGGATGAATAGCAGGAGATCCTCGGTGAGGAGCTGCTGTTCGCCAGTGAACTCGCCATAAAACCTAATCCAGCCACTTAACCGGTGAAACGGACGTAGCTTTGATTTATTTACGTTATTGTGCATTAAGCTGGTGGTTAACATTCCCCAAAACCCGAGCAAATGATGTCACTGTTTTGATGCGGTTCGTAAAGCCCCCTTGCTCTCCATGTGTTAAACGAATTACGGCCTGACTTGTTGAAATGCGGCCTCATGGGAGGTGGGCTCTCTCTCTGCGGGGATACAAGCAATATGCTGGAGCAGGGAGCACATCAATAACAAGAGTTGTCAATCTGGACACAATGGCATTTGTCCTTATGTGTAAACTTATTTTTTTTTGTGTTTAAATATACCCATAAATCAAGCAGAGTGGATCCTGCATGTGTCCCAAGCAAGGGAGCTCTTATTATGTAAGACAACTTAGGAAAGAATCTGTGACATCAGTGTTATTTTGCATTTGAAGAATATTCTAAATACCTTTTTTTCCTCAATGAAAACTTACTGCAATTCTTACAGGATCCTACAGGGTAAATGTTTTTATCCTACATTATATCACTTTGATATTTCTATAATACTCTTCTCATTCTGTATCCTTTTAAAACAAAAGCCGTGCCCCACTTCACACTATATTGTAACACTCTAATTGTGGCTTCTGCAGTGAATAATGCAGTGCTTTTGTCCCATGTATCACAATATATAATATCCCGTTGAAGAATTGTAGTTTTCTGCAGTGTGTGCATTGACTGGTGCGGCTTTACACGTGTTGCAGTACTCTAATAATCACATTTTGCGCTATTTCAAATCAAACACAGCAGAGCAGGACAGTGTCACATTGTACTGTTTACATTAAGATCTTTGGAAGACACTTGGATTGGTCTGATCTACGCGGACTAAAAAAAAAAAAAGAAGAAAAAAAAAAGAGAGAGGAAAAAAAAGAAAAGAAAAGAAAAAAGACTATAGCCAAAACCACCCCCCAACCTCCTTTCCCAAAGCAGACCATGACTTTGCGCATCGATGGACATCTGTGTGCAACTTACGTGTGGACAAGGACAGCACGCCGGGAGTGTGCAGCGTGAGGAGAACCAAGCAGAAATCCAAGACGGCTTTCATTTTCTTTCAAAAGTTAGCTTTATTTCTGAGTTGATTCCTCGTCCTCGCGGTTGTTTTTTTGGTGTCGCCTTTTACTCGATCCTGGAACCAAATTACGCACGGCACGAAAGGAGAAAAAAAATAGAACAAAACAAAAC
>JASGAT010396194.1:0-15809 GCA_030220025.1 Chelon auratus
CATCAATATCAATATCATCTTGGTGAAAATTTTATGGACACTGGATGGAAAAAGAAACGGTGTCTGATGAAACTCACAGCTTTCCCTGAAAGATTAGTTTTAGCAAATTTGCATTAAAGCAGTTTCCTTGCATGACATTTTTACTGATGCGCACTTTATTGAAAGGAAGTTTGACATAAATGATTGTATTGGAACCTGATTTAAAGCAGAGTCAAGTCAAGAGGTTTTAACAACTTCCTTTTTCAGTCATTGATCAATTAATCATTATCAGCACTAGCCTGTCATTTATGAAGTCATTAGCATTAACACTATTGCAGTGGACTGTTGTTAATACGTCCCCCCGCGTTAAGTGAGTCTGTCCCTCGCGAAGCTCATCCGGTGGATTATGCGAGGCTGAGTTACTCCCTCTGCCCTCAGGCCCTTCGTCATATGTGGCTTCAGGGCCGCGGGGACTTAAGAGCCTGTCCCTGTTGTTCTCTAATGGAACCCGGGTTCCACTGAGACCTCCGAGATGTTGGTTGGTAATGTTACTACACGTCAGTTCAGAAAGCCTCGTCAGGATGATAGAAAGAGACTGTGATTCGTCTCTGATGGGTTCCTGTGGTTCCTGAGGTGACTGCAGAGAAAACAGAGAAGGACTGAAAAGATCCAACTATGAGAAAGAATTAAGTTTCAGTTTTGGTTTTGTTATTTTATTAAATATGTTGTGGCTCTCAGCAGCAACTAGAGGTGGTGGATATAAATTAATATTTTTTTAAATCTGCTTTGTGAGGAAAACATTACGAGAAAATGCATGCCACCGAAATATGTTTACTGTTGGCTTACATATGTATATATTCAGTTATTTATTCAGGGTATGGTAAAACATATAGTCAGGGAAATTAAATTTTTATTAATTTTTATTATTTATTTTTCTATATTTTCTATATTATATATTTTTTATATATAAATAATACCCTTTTCTTTTCTTTTTTTTTTCTTTTTTTCAGAGGTGCAACTGAGCTACTGTGACCAAGCAATTTCCCTTGTGGATCAATAATGTCTGTCTAAGTCTAAGTTGGTTTTGACTTTCATTCTGGTCTACTTAAATCAGTTGCGTCAGACTCCTTTTAGTTCAGGTACCGTCCAATTTAATCTCAAGCGGGCTGGACCAGTAACATATAATCATAAAAACAAAAGACAACTCTAAATATTTCCCTTTGTTTTAGTCCAAAGAAGTACATTATGAAAAGTTTACAAAACATTTTATGAACAACCTGATTCTTATTTACAAAAATTGCTGATACATTGCTGTCTGCAGTTTAGGTTTTTGTGTCATGTTCTGTCTGCTACAATTTAGGAACAGCAGTCAATTTTATTTAAAAAAGAAATGGCAGCTAATGTCTTCCATGTCAATTTTTTGCAAACTCAAGCCGCGGCCCAGATGAAACCCTCTGATGGGCCGTTTTTGGCCCGCTGGCCATATCTTTGACACCCCTGGTCTAAACGAACTCAAGACAAAACATGATTCAAAAATGGCTTTCGGCTTAAGGGGGTCAACGAGCATAATTTGCTAAAAAAAAAAAATGTAAATATTTTTAGATGACAAAGTGAAAATGTGCGGTTACGTCGCCGTGCAACACTCTTATGTGAACATTATTTGTGCGGTACAATGCACCGCAATCATCTCTCGTGTTTCATTGCACAATTGTGGTGATGCTGCCTCTGCTTAATATTTGCATTAGCGAAGCAACATAGCTACCAAAGCATTGTTTACAAAAAAGAAAAACTCTAAATAATTAAGTTAATTTGAATAGCTAAAAAAACAAAAAAAACAATGCACCTCTTTTGCAGATGAATCTCTTTACCGATAAACCCAATGCAACGTTCAAGTGTTAAAAACAAAGCTGTGGCTGTTTCACTTGCGAAGCAGCCTTTTTACCCGGAGACGGGCATTTTAAAAATTGCACTAAACACGCTGAAGGATTTTTGCACGGCGCATGCAGGTGTTTCAGTCCAAGGCCAGATTTTCTAGCGTGTTGGGATGACGGAACGTAGCTGGCATTTCCTCATTAGGACATTGGTTAGCCTCATTTTGGTGCTGTCACAGGCAATCTCCGTTACATCTCTGCACCCGGACCGGCATCGTTTCAGAAACGGAGAAAAGACGGAGTGAAACAGAACCCATCTGAATATCTCAATAAATACTCTCTCCTCTGTTCAAGGGCTCGGGACTCATTAGTAAACTTGAGGCAATTGTAGACAGAGACTCAGGTGGTTTGGGTACGGGGGAAAATCATTTATTTATTATATTTACTGATATATGTAGTATTTGCAGCATCTTAACACATATTTTGGTCTTATCTAGTGATAGATATTGCATAAAAGAGAGCTATAACTCTTATTTATACTATATTTAACATATATATGTGCATGTTTTAAGATCATTGTCTGTGGTAGCATCTATATGGCTCTAAATCTGGCAAGTCTAATATATAACTTCCACTTTGACAAATCTGACAAATCTAACATATTTAAGGTGACATTATTAATTTCAGGGCTCTGTCTGGGTCATTCAGTCAGCCTTTGAATGGGTTTGTGTGTGTTTGTGCGTGCGTCGCAGAGCAAGCGGTCTAACGAAAGCGCTCATTAGGCCTAATAAATCCTGTGACTTTGCCTTGTTCCACTGGAGCCTGACCTTTCTCCGCGCGCTGCCCGTAAAAATCTCCTGCTAGGATTTTCACTGTTTGATGCCTCCGTTAATTGGGAATGATTTGAGCTTTTTCTTCTGCTTTCGTCGCCGGTCGAATTCAGCATGGAGCTAATGGCAAATGTCACTGTGAATTGGCTGCTGCATTAGCTGGGAGAGCGCGTAATTTTTCTTGTTTTTTTCTTGTTTTTTTTTTTGTTTTTTTCCCAGATGATGCATGTGCATCCTAAAAATGTACATTTGGAAGACCATCATCGCCATTAATAATGTGAGTGGGGGGGGGNACTTCCTTAAACGCGAGCCATGCAACAGTTATACCCACAACTGTTGCGTCACGTGAAAGCAGCGCCTGAGACGACAGGATTATTATTTTAACCTCACTAGCTCTTGTCGTTAGCCTGCGTTCCTCCACATCTTAAACTCCTCTAATAAACGACAGCGATGTGCGGCGCAAAAACATTGCCGCCGTCAAAGATTAAAAAGCAACAGGGTGATCAGATCTAATTAGGCTTGTACACCTCAAACAGCATGGCATTTGGCTGAAAGGTCAAGAGAAATCCCCAGCCTTAATCGGCCGAACCTGTGCCTTCTAGCCTCTCGGACGTCGGCTAATAGCGGCTAGCAGCAAATGAGGCTGAGACTTAAACCCTGAATGACGGAAGAAAAACTCTGCATAGAGTTTTCCTGCACCTTCCAGGGGTTATTTTTTGGCTCAGTGTCAAATTCAGTTTGATTTTAAGGTTGATTCACACACCGATCAGTCATAACATTAAAACCACTGACAGGAGACGTGAACATTGACCATCTCGTGACAATTCAGTGTTCTGCTGGGAAACTTTTGGACCTGGCATTCATTCAGGTGGATGTTACTAAGACATGTAGCACCCACCCCCCGGGCAATGACACTCCTTGATGGCATGCAGCCTGACAGGGGGAGCTACACAATATTAGGTCATAATGTTATGCCTGATCGGTGTATGATTTGTCTTCAGCAGCGTTTCCAACGTGAGTGTAAAAAATGTATGTATTTGTTTAAACAATCACCTCCTTGCGGCCGATCAGACTCAGACTTCCCACTTTTCATTTGAGATTCCCGTGCTCATGCCGCGTCTCCTAACTTCACCCCTCAGCTCAACCGAATAACGCGCTTATGTCCCTTATCTGCACGCTCCGGTCTTCCCTCAAATTTCATTTTGTTAACAAACATGAAAAATAGCAGGCATCAGATTGCAGTTGTTCATCGACGCTCGCGCACACACACACACACACACACCCTTGAGACCGCGTCCTCTCGGCTGAGATTGCCTTCCGTCCCAGTGGATCTGCTCGGAGATTGAGGATAGGGCCAGGGCCATTTTCAAAATGCTATACTCACCCATCAAGCGCTAAAAAACACAGTCTGTCATAAAACTGATTATATTTTTTTGCTGTTAATGTGCATTGTGGGGGAAAAAAAAAAAACAGGACGGCAGCTAGCGAGATGGAAGGGGGCGAGAGGGAATGATAGGGAGAACCTTGATTAAAGTAAGATGCATGCACCTCTATGAATCAGAAAATATAAATCAAGTCAATGTCGCAGCATGGATCTCAGCAGGCAGCGAGTAAACAGCCCATTAGATTTTACTGAGCATCACCATGCTCCAAAGTCCCCCTCTCTTCTCTCACTTTTAGCAGCTTTCTTGTCTGTGCCTTCTGATTCCTTAATGCTTCAGCAGACTGACTTTCTGCTTGACTTCTATAAATATGTAGCACTAAATTTGTCGTGTTATACATACTTGAGTTTCCTCAGGGAGGAAAAAAAAAATGTGTTTGTCGGAATAGTAATCAAGTGCAATCTGACAGACTGTGCCGTGACGGAGTTTCCCTCCGCGCTGGGTGTCTCTTTGGCGCCTCGTCTTCTTTAACGTGATTCACCAGCGCGATAATGGAGCACTTAGGCGTGCAGCGGCTTCTGCTTTTGTCCGCGTCATCGTTACACGCAGACTTTGTCGCATCGCTTTCAGGGCACTCGGGTTGAGGGTTCCCGCTTCGGCCGCGGCAGCAGCTGGGCGATAGCAGACGCGCTTCTCCGAAAAGAGAAGCGAGCGTAAAAAATATGGGGGAATGGGGCAAGAGCGCGCCGTCAGGGGGCAGCTCGTCTCTGCTACTTGTCTTGTCTCGTCGAGCGTACGCATCTTCCTCGGTTTCTTACAAGCAGCAGCTGAGCCAGTCGCAGTGGGGTCTGTGCACTACCCACTCCACTCAGCCTGGCGTCCGCCGGCTCAGGGGCTGACATTTCCAGAGGTGCTAAGTCACTCAGCATCTTGTTACTCTCCCTGACAAGTCGAGCCACATCATAGCGAGCGCCAGCAGACTTGAGCCGAGGCCAGGAGGAGGAGGCCTCTTTCGCAAAGTCAATGATCTTCCCCGCTGGAGGCGCCGAGATCTCAAGGTGTTTACAGGAGATCGGGCAAGGTGTCAATCACGCTTTTGGCCTCGCACGCTACCCCTGGTGCCAGTCAGGTGTGAGGATGTGGTGCAAGGTCGAGGCGGGGGATTGGTTGACGGAGGGGAAGGGCATCGCAGTGACAGCTCCGCGGTGTCAGCGGTCAGATTGCCCAAAACCAAACTTCATGGCAGATTTTCTTGGGTGCCATGACACAAGTTCCCCCCGCCCGGAGGTAAAAATAGAAGCTTGATTCACTTGTCATTTTGCACAGAGTGCAGTCGCAACACACCATGAAGGAGTCCGGGATCATCTGCTCATTCGGCCTGTCAGCTGCAGAGTTATTGGTGGGTTTGGAGAAAAGGTCACTCCACTGCTGAACCGACTGTTCACTCTTTCAGTGAACGAGATGTACAGAGGAGCCCTCGACATTGTGCCGTGGAGCCACTGCTCTACAGCTGCAGTTCCGGCATCAGGCGATAAAGAGGCAAATTTTCCGTGAGCTGTTATTACTTGCAGGAAAGATGTATTATGAATTGACAGGCGCTACCTTTAGGGAGATGCATTTAAGCTCAAAACTAAATCAAAGTCCCTCCAGTTTTTACTTTCTCAATCTTCTTCAAACTTGTTGACTTCATTCACGGCGGCGTTTCACGGCATCGGAGACTCAATCCGAGCAAAACGACGATCCGCCGCCACTGTTCCGAGTCGACGGTCCAGAGTAAAGTAACACAATAGATGTAATTTGATGGCTCCATTTTTAATTCCTTTGAAGCCGCCGAGACAGCGAGGGGAGGCAGAGAACCAGCTTTCTATTATGCATGTGTTGCCATTACCCGGTGAAGAGCTCGGCCTGACAAGATGGCGTCTCCCATCATGAATTAATCACCTTGCACTATTCATCAGCGGTGACTTTGAAATTTTGAGCATCGCCGGTTTAAAAAAAAAAAAAAAAAAAGTTCTTTTTTTCTTTTTTCTCAGTTTGAATAATTTATCCGACGTGAGGTTTACGTGGCGCGTTATCTGTCAAAACCTAGGTGTTTAATTACCAATATGTACCTCTGAAGGACTCGGGAGCGTGTTTAGGAGCAGAAAGACAAATGAAAATGTTAATTAATAGTCTCATCTGAATTTATTTATTGAGCGTTTGGTTTTTATTCTGAAAACGGTAGCAGCCTTCTGACGATGACTTCGCGCCATGTATCCTTTTCTTCTAACTGAAAGCAAGTGAACAAGTGAGGCCTCTCTGATAAACCTCTCTCTCTCAAATGAATCTGTTGGAAAAGAGGAATATTTATTTATTATCATCTCTAATTGTAGCATGTTCCACAGGGCTAATAGTGGTGCACGTGGCGTGGACTGCTAATTGAGACAGAGGAATAAAAAGACGGGAGAGAAAGTCAAATTGAAAGAGAAGGTGAAATTACAATTGGTGATTAAGATAACACAGAACAAGGGGGAGTTTGAGGTAGTTGTATATCATTAATACCAGATATTAATTAATTAATACCATTCAGCTTTAGCATAAAACCAACTATCTTGATTATACTGCTGCCCACAAGTATTTTTCACTGTTAGCTGACCTTCCTTCCAGCCATATAAATAAATCCTGTTATTGGTTTTTACTAGTTTGACCTGTGACCTGATAAAATTTAACGCTTACTGTATATATATTTTGATATATTGTATGCTGTCACATACAATATGTTAAGTGTTTAACACGGACACTAAATACAATTTGATTTGATTAAAATAATATATATATATATAGGTATATATACACCAATCAACCACAACATTATGACCACTGACAGGAGAAGTAAATAACATTGACCATCTTGTGACAATTCAATGTTCTGCTGGGAAACTTCAGGACCTGGTTAGACATGTAGCACCCACCTAGACCAGACCAGACACCCCCACCCCATAGCACTCCTCGGTGGCAGCAGCCATCCCCAGCAGGATACAGCCTGACACAGGCACACAAACAAAAACGCTTTAGGAACAACTCAAAAAACATGAAGAACAGCACAAGGTGTTGACCTGGCCTCCAAATTCACTAGATCCCAAACTGATCAAGTATCTGGCCCCTGCCCCTCATAGGACACAAAGGCCCACATTAACAACATTGTGTTGCCACGGGACACCCTCAGAAGGCCAATGTCCATTCTCAGATGAGTCACAAATGTTTTGGAGGCATAAGGGAAGGGAGACCTGCACAATATTAGGTCATAATGTTATGCCTGATTGATGCATATATACAGTATATGTGTTTACATACCCCAGAATCAGAATAACTTCTTGGGCATGTGTAAAGTGCTTCTGTCCACTGTGTAGAGTCGATTCTGTGGGAAATAGAAGAAAGGACCCACATTTTCAACGGTGGCGTTACCTGTCGACACCACGTGGGCAGAAAGAATAAGCTCACCAATGTCTGATGACCAGAAACAAGGAGTGCATGTGCTCAAAGTCAGAGAAGAAGAAGAAATTCCTCCCTGGTTTTCATAGTAACTCTGCAGCTAAAAACAAAAAACAAAACCAGAGCAACGGACCTGAATAGACTAGGAGTATATGCATCCTTTCTGCAACATTTAGACTGAGTAATAGCACTGAGTGTACGACTAATTAACATATTACTAGCATTAGCACGATGCATGTGCAAATTAGCATGTGGAGCATGTGCATGATTTTATTTACACGGTTTTTAGCTCTTTAGCTGACTGATTTGGTTAGCTAGCGCTGCAATACTAAAATGTCCACGGGGAGCCTACTGGGACCGGCACAAACTGTTAGCATGTAGTCCAGTTTCATTCAAAAAAGGAAGGCTTAAGTGTTTACATGCTGCCGTGTCTATGTTCTCAGCTAAGAGCCAAGTTCACTAATGGGGTAATTACTTTAAAACAGTCCTGTGACATTATGTGTCCTCTCCTAGTTGGCCGGTGTTCAGGTTTCGTTTTTCATCTTTACGGGACTTTGTATTCTCCGTCCTTTTCTTACATCTTCTCCCACCCACCTCACCACATCTCTCTCTCATTTTTCCCCCCTCTCCCTCTCTCTCTTTCTCGTTCCCCATGTCTCTGAGAGAGGTTCAGTTTGGGGAGAGGATGTGGGGGAACAGCTGGGCCCCATCACTTCTCATTGTGGGCCTGGGAGAGACATAGCTGACAGAGTGATGCACAGAGCCTGTCCTTGCTAATGACTGCGCCATTCTCCATCATTATCACCATCATTAGGAAATTACGGGGACAGAAGGTATTTACTGTAAACCTGCCACCTCCCAAGGAGAGATAAATAGAAACTGATAAATGCGATCGCGTGACGCTGCCTGTCTATTAACCTTCCCATTTTCCGGCTCCAGCATATGCACATTTAACAATCATTAATATTTTCTAATTGGGCCAGGTTTTGGTGAGGAACATACTCTTGAAAAATAACACACAACTGTTGGTGCTTTGTTTGCTGGTGTACATCACACTGCAGCTAAAGGAAATTTGGGTTGAATTTACATTACATTTAGTCCTCCACTTCCAGGCCGCACTATTTTAGCCTTGCATATACAATAAAGCCACTTACACTAATAAAACATGTTTATTTTTAGCCTGTTATGTAGTTTCTGTGGCTTTTGTGTGACATTTTACCAATTTACCTGCACAGTTTTGTCGATTAAAGGCTAATGTTCAGCTTCCTAGCAGCTTGGCAACGCTGATTGTTCCATGTTGACTGTGTTACAGCTGGACAGCAGCCGGTCAGGACTACTGTCAAGGGCGTGCACACACACACACACACACACACACACAAATCAGTCTGAAGTGTCAGAGTGAAGATTAGTCTGTTCAGCAAATATCTGCAGTGTCTGTGTTTTATGTGGATGCATACTGTACTGTATGAAGTGCACACACACATACACACACATTAAGCTTGGGGCAAGGAGACTCTGTACATTGTCGGCTAAAGTAGCCTTTCACAACTGTTTAGCTTTGTGCTTCCATAGAGAGATGTGTCACGGTTTTACCTTCTGCTGAGCAGCTGGTTTAGATGCCTTGTCATTGCCATTCAGGTCCTGGTTCAGACCTGGTACAAGCGCCCCGAGCGATCCGACGGCAAGTAGCTAGCTAAAAGTGCAGGTGTGAAGACGCCCAAGATACACTGAGGACCCGCTTGAGATTGGATCACATTCTGAGGAGTGTCCTAGCCACATAGACGGTCCACCTACTCAGCTGAGTTTTGCAACAGTCATTCAGAAAAAAATAAATAAATAAAAAAAACACACACAACTCAGTAGTTTTGAATGACTGCCAGAAAATCTAAAAGCACCGTGTGTGTTTTCTGTTTATTAGTGTCCTTGTAGCTCTTAATGTTAAGGTTAAGGTAAATAAAAAATAAATAGTCGTGATTTAGATTTAGATTTTGATTTAAGCAGACTTTAATGATCCGCAAGGGAAATTGCTTGGTCACAGTACCTCAGTTGCACATAAAAAAACACTCTTGAAAACAGTTAAAAATACATAAATAATAAAATAAAATAAAATAAAATAAAATAAAACAGTATAAGCAAAAAATACATAAATAATAAAATAAAATAAAATATATACAAGATTTGTATCTTTCAGGGAGAGAAATGCTTACAGCTTGTTTCAAAATTTGTATCATGCCTCCATGTCTGGGTTCTGAAACAGCCGTACTGATCCATTACAGCCACTGTTTCCTGGATACTTGTGATCAGATCACACATGTTGATAACAGGTCAGACAGGGGCCTTAGTCTCCCGGTGTTTAATTTGTATTAAGTTGGCTACGAAGATTTGATGTTGATCTCTTTCCAGACTCAGTCCGGACACACCTTATATTTCTCAAGTCCTTTAACTTGTGTGGCATCTGAAAAGGTTATTTGGGTTGACCAATCTGATTGCAGGCAATTTACTGGATTTTAAATGGGCACAACTGCCATTCCCACAGTTTTCTCTCTGTGTATACCGCATTTGTTTGAAGTAGGTATCATATGTTTGTTACGACGATAAGAGAGGCTATCAATGAGTCGACGAGGGACAAGAAATAAACGCGGAACACCCTCCTCAAATCACTGACGAGGCCTTAGTGGACACCGTAAACGCAGCTGATGAAATTAGATAACACAAGTGTAATTTTATAATGAAAAACAAAAACGCTGATGTGCATTTGATGCAGCAATTAGAAAGTGGCGGTGGGGGGGATGGATGGGGGGAAGGCTTCCCTAATGATGATAATTTGAGTTTTAATTGTGAACCCACTAGTGACTGGCTGAGTCTATCAATTACTGCATTAAAACAGGCCCCAGCTGCAGCAGCCACGGCAGACGCCTCCCAAATTGTCGTCTAAACTGCTGTCGTCTCTCCTCACATCGCTCGCCGGGCGTAATTGCAGTTTAACCAGTTCATCATAATCACACAACAGTTTCCCCTCCCAGTAGTGCGGGGATGTGATTTTCAATTTCGAAATTGTGTTTGCGCGTGCAGATGGCTGTTTCCGTACAAATGCATACATACGGTGTGCGACCACTTTATGCATATTGCTGCTTCGCGCCACTCGGACGTTAGTATGCACACACACACATGCATATGGAACAAACTTTAAGGAGGTTTGTCCAAAAGAGAAAACACTTCTGTAGGTTTACGTTGCAGCAGTCAGCGTTGGTGAACAGGACATTTTCCTCCAGAGCCAAGTGTAGAAAATCCTCCTGTTCTTCCCTGACTAATATTTCTCTTTGAAAGCAAATTTCGAACAACTCAAGCATGTTTCTTTTCCTGCATCTCGGCCACATGCCACTTAGCATGATCAGCATTTCCACCTCCAGCTGCAGGCAGGGAGACAAACAGGGCGAGCGTGTCACACCGAATGAGAACAAAGGCGAGCGCGATCGCGCACTCTTCACTTAACTGGCTGCTCATAATGCTGCTGATCTGTAAGATGAAGCTCATTCTACTCTTTAGGCTCAGTAATTGGCTCGGGGATCAGCTGAATGCATGCGGTGCCAGAATGCTTCTGTTCAACAGAGAGAGGGGGAAAACATCCATGAAGTGTTGTCACTGTGAACCCTACAGCAGCGATTTATCGACGATAAACAACCAAACCAACTGGAACATTCAGAAGACGTGCCACGTGTTAGCCACCGATACATTCAGGAAGCACCTAAATTTAGCACTGATGCGTTTAAAAGCAGGAATGCTTTGTGTGGTGACAGCTTTAAAATGTATATCTAATGCAGGAGATGACTTGGTGTACGGAAGCTAGTTTTCTAATTCAAACTGCCAAATAGGAGAGAACTTAAGAGCACCACCAGGTCTTTATTCAACGCAAGCTTATGTTCTTATTTTGTTCAGTCAATAACAACACTTTCTGCATTTAATTTGCGGTGCTATCTGGATATAGTGTTCATACTGTCACTGTAATCTTGTCTTGGCATAACAAGTTATTATAAATTATTTTTGTGCAACATATAATGAAATGTAAATGTAAAAATTACTCTAAAAGAAGTCTTAATAATGGATAGAATAAAAGAATACATGGTATATAGACTTGACCATCTTGTGACAGTACAATGTTCTGCTGGGAACCTTTTGGACCTGAATGTTACTTAGACATGTAGCACCCACTTAGACCAGACCAGGCATCCCCACCCCATAGCAATGACACTCCTTGATGGCAGCAGCCATCCCCAGCAGGATGCAGCCTGACACAGACACACACACAAAAACGCTTTAGGAACAACTAAAAAAAACTTGAAGAACAGCACAAGGTGTTGACCTGGCCTCCAAATTCACTAGATCCCAAACTGATCAAGTATCTGTGGGATGATCCACAGTGGACCCTCCTCTCAACCCATAGGACCCAAAGGCCCCCACTAACATTTTTCTGTTGCCAGACACCACAGGACACCCTCAGGAGGTTCATGTCAGAACTGTTTTGGAAGTACAAGGGAGACCTACGCAATATTAGGAAGGTGGTCATAATGTTATGCCTAATCGGAGTATATAGCACTTTTCTTCTTTTTGGTACTCAAAGCACTTTACAGTATCAATGACACATGTCTGCATTCAATCACATATTCATACACCAGTGCCAAACACTCAGGGTTTAGTGTCTTGCTCAAAGACACTTCAGCATGTAGTCCATATACCGGTGATTGAACCGCTAACTCTCTGGTTTGTGGACAGCCCACTCTACACAGCTCAACCACAACATTTAGCCAATGCAAAATTGATGTAGCACAACATATTAGGATTGGCCACTGCCACTGGTGAATGTGTTTCCTTACTTGCTGGGAAGCGATGGCGGACCACATGGCATTAATAGGGGCCGACCTATCTTTCTCCGTCTTTCTTTCTCTCCCCTCCCTGACAAACCCGAGAATCTCTCGCAGCGCCGTTGTGACGTCCAAAAGTTTCCAGAAGAGCAGACGAAGAAGGAAGTCGGGAGGCTGGATCAGCTGGCCTGTGATCTCCTGCACGAGCCAAGCTGTCTGATTGGCTGGAGGGCTGGAGGGCCATCTTGCCTCCCTGGCAGGCAAGTGGCTCAAGCAGTTTGGTTGAGGAGGTGTGTGTATGTCGGGAGGTGTGGAGAGTGCGGTGAACATGCATGGGTGTTGTCATCTTGGGAGGGGAGGGTTTTTATCACTGGGAACTGTGAAGATGAGGAAGAGACGGCTTTTCAGAACGCTTGTGTGCATCGTAGCATATGTGTGTTTGACTGACGGTATGAAGGATGTGCTTGTGGATGGACAGAAAGGAATCTGCAGGCTCTTAAATCTGAATAATATATTTTTTGCGTTATAGTATACAACGATCAGGCATAACATTATGACCACCTCTAATATTGTGTAGGTCTCCCTACACAACAGTTGTGACTCATCAGAGAATGGATATGGGCCTTCTGAGGGCGTCCAGTGGTGTCTGGCAACAGAATGTTGTTAGTGGGGGCCTTTGGGTCCTATGGGTTGAGGGGAGGGTCCTCTGTGGATCTTCCCACAGATATTTGATCAGTTTGGGATCTAGTGAATTTGGAGGCCAGGTCAACACCTTGTGCTGTTCTTCATGTTTTTTTTGAGTTGTTCCTAAAGCGTCTTTGTGTGTGTGCCTGTGTCAGGCTGCATCCTGCTGGGGGTGTGTCATTGCTATGGAGTGGGGGTACCTGGTCTGGTCTAGGTGGGTGCTACATGTCTAAGTAACATCCACATGAATGAATGCCAGGTCCAAAAGTTTCCCAGAAGAACACTGAATTGTCACAAGATGGTCAACGTCATTTCCTTCTCCTGTCAGTGGTTTTAATGTTGTGGCTGATCGGTGTTGGGTGATGAAAACCTATGAGGTTCTTCCTCAACAAACCAGACAACCATTTCTCTTTAGTCCTGCCATCCTGCCAAGAAACAGGGATGTTTTAAGGAGGAGTTCAAGTAGTTCTGGGTTTTGTTCATGAGTGTGAATGAAAAGGGAGATGGACATTGGTGCAGTGTTGACGTTGTGCAGCGTTGTGCTGGATTGTTGCGTATCAGAGGGAGCTTTTGACTTGTGTGGCTGGTTACAGACAGCAGGCGGAGCGCAGATGCTAACCTGAATTAATGTTGATTTTTACTCGTGAGTCACCCCCGACCTTGAACTGTTTGCTAACAGAAAAGAAGAGATTTAATCATTTTCTCTGCAAAGCAAAACAGCCCGGAAGCCAGAACGCGGTCGCATTAAAAAACATTTAGTATTTAACATTTCACAATCTTTACCGGTGTTGGTGTGAGTGCCTGCCAGTGTTTGGTGTGTGTGTGTGTGTGTGTACGAGTGTGTGTGTGTGTGACATCATCCAGTGTGGTGCTAGGTTGCCGTGACACCCATGGCCTTCTAGAGCCCAGACACCCCCTGTGGAGACCAGAGAGACATGTCACCTTGATCAGTGTGTCCCCGGAAGACACCACACACACACACACTCTCTCTTTCTGTCTGTGGTTAAGGGGTCTTCCACTGACTACATCCTAGCTACTTACATTAATCCAGTCATTTTGACATTTACCTGTCATACGACTAATAACGCTATCATGAACCATAAATCCGACTGACTAGTTTTTCCTTTGCTTTGTCTTTCTCTCTATAGAAATAGGGGGAAAAAACACCTTTACCTCTATTTTATTTTGTCAGGGAAGAGAAGATGAACACAGCAGCTCAGTAAATATTGACAGATTAGATTATAATCCCTGTGAGGACAATGAGCAGGATTCAGGAGGCAATAAAACAGAGTAAAAATAAAGTTATTTGCGCATTTTTAAAAAGGCAGCTTTCAGCTATACGAGATCCAGATGACGTCACACCGCTCAAATCAATCAAGTCAGAAGGCAATATGGACGACGGCTGGCCAGTGGCTGCAGCCATCCCGCCGGGGAAATCTTCCGAGCACTTTGCCAGGACGGTTGCGGCGTCTGTCTTGCAAAATTTAGGGGTGGGGGGGAGAGGAGGGCTTCGGGGGAGCCGAGGTGGCGCGGCGCTCAACAGAACAGCCGGTTTCTCTCTTGTGACAGGTGATAAAGTTTGAAATGTCAACCTAGTGCACTGCGGGCGCAGGTGTGGAGAATATGTCTAGGAATAGCCGAGCCCTCTGTTCACAAGTCTCTTGACACCGCTGCGACAAATATCGCCCCTGCTGAACAACCGTTGGAGTGGAGACAATGATATGTGTCACCTTGGCTTCTGTTGTTTTTGCTTGTCTTTTTTTGGGGGGGGCATTTCCCCCCAGCAGTATTTGCATCAGGCTAGATTTTCTTAGTGATGTCCGTTAATTAGTAACCGCTTACTAAATAATAAATAAATCTAAACAAGAATTAACAAATTTAATTATTTGATATGGGTAAACTGTGTGATTGTGGCATTAAAAAAATATAAAAATATATCGGCATGTGGTTAATTGTTGGTGTTGATGTATAGGGAGGTGCATGGAATTAAGTGTATTCCCTCAATATTGACCAGAGCTCACAATCTAAGCTTTGTGTAGGTCAGAGTGGAGATAAATCAATATATAATAACTTAATGTGTATGATTTCAGTGAGAAAGACTTTACATCTTGTTCGGAAATGTGTGCCATAGGTGTGTGTCATGTCATGACTCACGCCTATGTCACGATGCACATGCAACAAACAACTGTTGATGGTTCTGCAATTCATTATAGACAGCAGCTGTTACAATATTGTACCGTGCTGAAAATGATGTGAATGTTTATTTGCATAAGGAGCACGAAACCGACGGAGCATCTCAAGTGGACGCGTAAGAAAACGCGTTTTAATGCCAGGTGTGACCACTGTGTTTTGACCAGCTGAGGGGAAACTAATACGCAACACAAAAGATGCTCCCAAAAAGAACCAGAGCTCCATGAACTTGTAGTCCAAAAACAATCTTTATTTCCCATAGTTATGCATCTTCAGGGTGAACATAGCCATCCGCAACAAGCAGCTAACCAACATGATTACTAACTGAACTACAACTCCACTTCATCGGGTCTCCTCCAATCACTGGCCAGCCTACAGGAAGCTGAAACAAAAGATGAAAAACAGCAACCCCTGCAGGCATATTTCCATCCAGTGTTGTATTAATTTCTCACCAAGATCTTGTATTGATGATGGGAGAGTCTGACCACTGCACAAAGCCTTCTCCAGCACATCCCAAAGATTCTCAATGGGGTTAAGGTCTGG
>JASGAT010396195.1:5493-16651 GCA_030220025.1 Chelon auratus
CCTTTGCTCTCCCTGGCCTGTCTCCCACCCTCTCCTCCCCCTTGCAGCTCCTAATGTTTTTCCTGTACACGGGAAGGATCTGTTCCCACAACAAGTAGGACATCACTCGGAAATCACACCCTGCACACTACGTACTGCGTGCAGCACTCTGACCTGATCCTACATGCACTGGGGATGATGTTTGAAGTTTGATTGATGGTACATTATGATTTTAAACATTTAAGGCCAATTTCTATCACCATTACGATCATTATTCAACAACAGCAGAACACATTTTGGCAGTGATGTTGCATTTTTTCAGGAATAAGATGAAATTGCGCTCAAGGCTTTGGTCTGAAAGCGTTTGGGAAGTTTTAAACCAAGCTGCAGCCTTGTAGCTCTGAGGTTTAATGCTTCCCGCCAAACTGGAATGGTTTTCCGGAGACCTCATGTCGGTTTTCCTCAACACGAGGAAGACGTACTGTATATGGTCACAAACCAACTGTGACAGTGGTCCATGGAGGACAACTGTCCCATATTTGACAAGAAACAAACCTTCAACATGGTAATAAGGGATTCGCTTTGCCAATGCCTTTTTGAATTCAAGAGCCAGCTCCTGAACTTGCACTGGCGTTATGCCCAGAGCTCCCATTAATTTACTGACTCAGATCTGTGCTCACATAAAAGTCTGGGTGCGATGAATGTGATGAATTGCTGATATAAAAAGATTTCAAAATTTAGTAATTTATATCTCTCACCAGTGTCTGTTATGTAAGCTCTGGGCAAAGCCTACAAAACAGCTCGCACGAAGGCAGAGTTTGGAATAATCAGTCCATGTGCACCACTGAGAAAGACGGGACACAAAGCTTGTTTCCTGTTTGTGTCACATTCAAACCCCTCCCCTCCATTTCCTTCCCTGGGGTTTGATTGTGCACCTGCGCCTTGAGGCCAGCACAAACACTTTTCAGCCGCTCACCGCTCGACTGGGCACTGCATTCATCACGCACAACAACATGTGCGGAAACAATGCAGCTCCTGGGTGAAAATACGTTTGTTTTTCACTGATCCTTGACAGTAGACAATGGAAAGTCCAGGGTGGCCATAGATTCCTCTGCATTCTTGTCGGCCGGTGTTGAAAGTTTACATTTGGTCACTCAGATGAATATAGATGCTACATCCATCTTATTATGTAGAAGAATGAAAGGAATGTGAGCAGCTGGTCCACTCTTTCTTAAAAATAAGGATTCTGGGTCACTGAGACGGATGTGGTTAAGTACACTGGAGTGGTTATACAAGATTTCTGAAGATCTTTTTAACCCCTTGTTGTGAACATAATATTTCAGGATATTATATTTGGCACAAATGTTCACCTAGACTCACTTGAATTTATCAGAACTTTGAGGACAGAGGTCAAATGTGACTGCGTCCACACAAAATACTGGCTGCAATGTCTGGCTGTAACCTGACACTAATTATATATTATATTTACTATACATACTGTGTATAATAAGGTAAAATGATCAGAAACTTTGAGGATCAACTTCATGGAACATCATAATGTCACAGAAAAACTCTTCGCTACAGTATTTTACACATGCAGTTAGGTCCACATTAGTCTGGACACTGACACCAGACATATTTAAGCTATAGTTGTTCAAGGGTTTTGAATGCATGTTGCGGCTTCACAGAAACAGCTTCCAAATGCAAAGGCCACACTTGGGAATCGACTCTTCATCTTCTATCTGATTAATCGACGAGGAAATAGTGAAGGAACATCCCTCACCTGTCCATGACACAGTTTCCAAGTCAAATCTGGGAAGGAGAACCACTGTGATTCCAATACCTTTCCTCAAAATTCAACCTCACTCATGCTATATGAGTATGTCTATTCAGCACATGGCTTTATGACTGGATGTTGTAACTAACAAGCTGCAAATACACTGATATCTTTGGCATAGTCGCTGTAGAGTGATGGTTAAAGTTTATTATGCTCTTCTCCCAAAAGCCCCGCAAAAAAATATGTATTTACAGCCAAAACGAACATTTGCAAATAGAGGGAAAGGTGGGGAATAAACTCTGCAACTCAAAGTGCTACAATTGCGGCTGCAACTAGCTAGAGTCAAACCACTGTTACCTACTGTGCAGCCAGCATAAGACTGACTCCTCCACTCTAAAGGAGTTCCTTCCCATCAGGCTCATTAATTGAGTCAACATATAGCAATCAGTCATATAGATAATAAGAGCACAAATATTTGTTCTTTTCAGCATCATTGATTTTTACAATAATCTACAATAATGTGCAAAGAATATGTTTCACGTACAAAAACTACCAACGCTAACTCTCCTTTAAACTCAGTGTCGGGTCTCCACCATCTCCTAAAGAGAAATAGCTCACTCTCCAGCTGCTACATGTTCACCAGCTGGTTGCCACCGATCAGTCTGCCTGCCACGTGCTCCTGAGCAGGCGGCAAAGGGTTTTTAAAACGTTGTCAGTGAAAACAGCTGCCCGCTACAGCTTCAAATGAACCACAGCAGTCATTTGGAGATCGGAAAATCAAAACAATAAGCTGAAAGACACTGTAGCGCCGCTCAGAGCTGCAGGGAACTGTAGAGTCTGATGATGATTGTCTGCGGTGTTCATCCGTGTTACATGATTACAGCAGCTTTAATGTTCATACATGAGAAACTCCATAGTCGTATAGTTGTGCAATTTCCAGTGTCTGATGAGACGGGTCTGGTTCAAGTCAAGCTGGGGGAAACTTGATATCGTTTATGGATGATGGCGCAGATTTTCACTCTCCTTCCTGGAAGCCCTTCAGAGCTTAGCAGTCAGTTAGACACATTAAAAGTGAAAGAAACGGTTGCGTAACAAATTAAAAATAAAGCTAAAGAGAGAAGTTCTGCCCTTATCTCCTTTCTCACCTCTGAAGGGTGATGGGGTGGGTGTTAATGACGGGTCATCAGTATCAGAAAGTTACAAAAATGATAAGACATGTGTGGACCCCTTCTAGTCTGATGGTAGAAAGATACGAGGGGAGGACGGTTCCCACCAACTGGGAAGCAGTTTGGAACAATTTTAGAGCTGGCTTAAAAAGCCTGCTGGATGTCTTTCAATTACAGTGTTTACACCATTATTTTAGTCACTGTGAGAGCCATGAATCAACCATTACCATGAAGTCGGTCTGAGTTGAAAACACTCAAAATGACTCTAGAAATGCTCCAATCTGGTCTAGACGTGTAGCAGAGCACGCACACACACACACTTACACAGACACTATATACATTCCCTCCCTCTAAATCCAGTGCCACATCTGCAGACGGTGTAGGAGTGGTTTACAGTAAAACCACTGGGGCTGCAGCAGAATTACAAAAGTAAATCAAAAAATGCGCAGACTGCGCTCACTCCCAGATGTATCTTGACTTTTGTTTTTAGTAAGAGTGTGGGCAGCTCACATCCCACCTCAGACCACTCTTTGGTTAACCCTTTATTGGAAGGACTGGGAGGCAGCTGAGTGGGTGCTCCATGGAGCTGGAAGGAAAGCAAGAGGGCCCACGCCGCATCTTAAATCTGCACACGAATATGTGTTTCACTGACTCCTTTTAAATATTTACGTTCCATGGGTCGCCAGCTTTAATTACACAGTAAACAGGGACACGGGGGGAGGGATAATTGAGGCCGAGAGAGGTGTCACCTCCCCTCCTCCAGAGTCGAAAGTATTACAAAAGTGAACAATAAAGTCACATCTGTAAGGATATAAATAAAAAGGGATTGCTTTGTTTTGCTAAGTTCGCCCACACAAGTTTGCGCAAGGCTGAGATTCAAAATTTCATCATGTACACAGAATAAAACTAGAAGCATTATCAAACTGAGCGAATACAGAGGGACAAAGAGAGTACCCTGAGAGCAAATTGTTAACATTGGTCACTATAGTATAACAACTTCAGGTCTCCCAGTGCATTAATTCACATGCTTCTCATTTTTTGGAGGCCAGTTTGTAGTTTTTGGCAGCCGGACGAGACTTACATAAACGTTCACTCACTTTTCATGTGTCTTTTCACAGGTACTCATCATATTTCAAGTGCTCGCTGACCTAAACGTATACACATGCATGTCGGTAACATAAAGCAGATGTAGGTCGGGTGTATGGAATGTGAGTTTTTCCTGTCTGAAGAGGATGTAAGGTGCGTCTATATGTATGTGAATGAGGGTCATGCGTTAGCGCCCCTCCCATCCTTTGAGGATATCTGTGTGCGTGACATGGAAGTTAAGGGCACATCCAGGAAACAGGCCCTCTGTCTTGCTACCATCAATCACCTGCATGCATCACTGGAGGCAGAGAGGCTGTCAAAACATTGGGAAGAAGTGGAATTGGTGCTCTCTTCACTCAGAAAGCAGGCAAGATGAATTTGTTCTTCATATCTGCAGCGCTTTCCAACAGTTATTTGGAAGTTCAAGTCGCCTGGAAAGTGAAATTCCACAGAGTCCTCTTCCTGGTGAACTGTGGTGGAGTTTTCCAGGAGTGAAAACACGCCAACCATACAGAGTGCAGGAAACGCAAAGGATTAGTTGAATAAAGGGACAATTGACAGAAAGACAATCTGACAGAGAGCAGTTTCTCCAATTTCGCTTGAAGCCAAATCAAGCGCTTGTAACTGTGCTTGACAGCAGGAGAAAGCGAACGCAGACGACCACTGACGTTTGCACCTTAGTCATCAATTGCATAATCAAACACCTGCAATTATCTGTTGTTCCAACAGATAAAGGCCACAACAATGAATAAACAGCCCAAATTTAAAAAAATAAAATAAAATAAGCCAAGAACATTGCTGTAAACGCTGGCATGTGCACACCAATCAGCTGTCTGCCAAACTGACTCATAATGGCAGTTCTCGTCATCACATGGCTACTGTTGCCGTGGGTGAAAACTATCCCTTTTTTCTCATCTTAGTGTCGCCATAGGAACGCAATCCAGAGGTCAGGGGGTTCGACAGAAAGACGGATCACCTCATGGAAAGCACGGAGCCGTGAGGGTGAGCGGATGAAACAATGGACACATGAACGAATGGGGGACAGTGAGCGTGTGTTTTTGTTTCTGCTCTTTTTATAGGACGGGTGAATCAAGCCTTTTAAACTGTGACTCACTGGCTCATGTGCTTTTGAGTCAAAACATCATTAAAACCGAGCCTGGCAGAAGTGTAAAACTCATCAGCAAATCTTTTTTTTTTGTTATACATGTGAATTTCTTCCATCAAGATACTATGCTTTACTCATAATCATCACTTTTGATGAGGTTTGTAAAGTAAAAGCTGTTGGTTTATTAACATATTCCCACGCTGCAATTGGAATATGACCTTCTGTGACATGTTTTCTCCAGAAAAGTGAAAAACACAGACTACTGGCCGCATATTGTCTCCAGACTGGGTCAGGGGGCTTCCAGTAGCTGAGTCAGACCTCTTACTGGAAGCCTGTGATTCACCCGTCTTCCTCTCCCCCCTAATCCACCCCTCTTCTCCCCACATCCCCCTCCCCGTATCAGCCACTCTTTTCAACCTGAGCCGCCCCTTACGCTTGTCTCTTCAGGATTCCCATGCATTTACACATAAATGCACAACGCCAGCCAGTGCGTGCTGGGGTTTATTTCAAACAGATTGTTTCCTCCTACACTAAACTCTCTAAACGCTCCAAAAACCTAAGTTTTATATTTCTCCAGCATACCAGAGCACGCATTCCCGAGAGAAAACAATGTCACTATTAAAGCCTCCCACCCCCTGTGCCCCCAAAACCCATTATATCCGACCCCCTCCTCCGATTCTCGGGCTCTCCCCCCTCGTTCCCGAATGGTAATGATCTCACCCAGCTGTCACTGTGTAATCCCACCCACACTTACTGCAGCACACAGGTCTGCTGCTGCTGCTGGCGGCGGCGACAGTGGCTGCTGACATCATTTGTTTTGTCCTTGTCGCCGTTTCCCTGAAATCCAAAACATGCTGCCAGTCAGAGGCTTCTGAATGCAATGTTCTTGTTTTTTTTTAGGCATTTTTGGATTAATCTTAAGCAATGAAGCTAACTAACGTTTGAAAATAGGTAATAAGAAAAGCCCCGGTAGAGTTGGAAATAAAGGATAGTTTAGTCCAATAGAAAGTGGAAACAGCAGAGACAGATCCAACAAACGGAGATAAATGAGACGTCTGGAACCCAATCCTTTTAGTTTCTACATCTGCTGAATTTACTGTCAGGTCATTCTCGGAGATACAAATGAAGCCATGAAAAGTTAACCACATTAACCTGTGTATAAAATGCAGACATCACCATGTCATTTCACCTATGTCTGTTCTGTATTTGTTTTGGCGTAATTACAGTGAATTTGCAATAGCTCTGTACGCAGTTCCACCAACAACGGTTTCCCTGTTATTTGGCATGATGACTAAGCATCAAAGACCAGGCTCCAAGTTTCGTTATTTCTCCTGAACATCAGTCTCAATACGTGGCTTAGATGGGTACTGTAAAAATGAGAAACATCTGTTGCGCTATCTTGACAAGACAAGAAAACAACAGAATGGTTGTTTATGTTGTGTTTTTTTTTTTTCCATAGACGCTGAACAACTCCTAGAGAGCTCTGTACTCAGCTCTGTGAATTCCGTGTGAAGAATTTTTGTGTAATATTTGTGGCGGAAACATCACATTTGTGGAAACATCTCACCACGTTCTAGCTAGCAAATGTGATTAGACGAGAAACAGAAACACACTAAACTCAATTAAACCATCATTTAATCAGTCAAGTCTCTGGAAAGATGAGGCCTAACGCTGCGTTTTCACTAGCAGCGACTGAGCAACAAGCTGCACTCAGTTTTTCAGTGGAAGCCGGCGATATGAGGTGTCAAACTGACACCCAACGCTACGTGATGGGTGTGTCCCCGGTAGACTGGTTGGATAAATCTCTGTAAAGTTGCCATTACATGAGTCAACTTACTTTGCAGAGGCTGGAAATTACGTCATGTCTCACTGAAATATCTGTGGTGGTGTTAGATAGGGCTAGGTATCGCTATTCTTTCCTAAATCGATATGATGCTGAATCACAGCGATATTTCGGTCTCAAAACAATTTTACTTCAAATTAAAGATAACATTGTCATTGGTTCCAAAGAGTTGTGACATTTCCACAACATTTTACCTCTCGCTGGCACATCTTGCATATGGCTTTGTTTTGTACAGCTCTTCTCTCTCAGCTTTCAGGCCTGATGGTGCTCTCAGGTGTCTAGCTTCTTCGGTCATGTTTCGGAATTTCCTAACGCGTGGACTAATCTCATTGCGAGGTCTCACAAGATTTGAGCAGGAATGGATTTTTTATAAACGATAATTCAACATCGGTTTTAAACACCCAACCCTAGTGTTAGGAGTTACTTTGAAGGATGTGCTTTCTTGATGTGATAGCAGCGCTGTTGTGAACATGTCCAAATTGGGAACGACTAAACTAGCTGTCTATTTCAGGGGTTTGTTTGGTAATTAATAGGAAACACTGTGTCAATCAATCAAATGTGTTTATGTACTTGCAAGGTAGCTGGCCATGCTTGGCCATGTTGAAGATTTTGTCCCTCATAGTGCGAACGTAGCATAAGTTTGGTTGTGCATGATGGTCCTGTCCTGTTTCTCGTGACTACATTCTCTCTTATTTTTAGCCATTTAAGTCATTAAAGTCAGTGAGTGTCAAACAGAAAGAGAGTGGTGACATTAAGATGACGAGAGGAGGGAAAACATCTGGTGATACATAGCTGCCTATAGTACATCAGAGTTTTTGAAAACCACAAGATGAGGGTAATCTTTATTATGTTGATAATCTTTATATCATATGCCACTCTGACAAGAAGTCTACCTCAATAACTCTCCACCAGCCGTGGGTGTAAAATAGCCAATCACAAAGGCAAATTCCACGAGGGCCCTCACCACACAGTCACAAGGTCAAGTGTCAGCGGAAGAAGATGCGTGCGAATGCGTGCATGGGAGTCCTTTTGTCTCAGTGCGTTCGTGAGCCACTCAGAGATGAGCGCGCCCCGGAAGCTGGCCGCTCGGGTGCCTGGTGTAGGAGTTGGGTTATTGAAATGAGAAGACCCTGCAGCCTGAAAGGCTCAGAAATCAGCTATTCTCGCCTGAATGGTGATGTGTCAGAATGTGAGAGGCGTCAGTGATCAGAAAATGACGCCGCCCACAACCTCGGTGCCTGGCTGTACTCTTAAGTCTGCCTCTGTGTTTATGTAATTTGACGTTTACACAATTTACGTGGTAGTCGAGGAGGTAGGCGTGATGCGCACCCACCTTGGTTTAATCACCATATTTCAGATGAAATTAGACTGTTGGAGGGAGAATAGTATATATATTTAGATGTGTACTCTAAACATTTAGAAAAGAAGATGAGGTGTGTATTTATACTCTGACAAAGTTTTTAAAAAATTCTACAGCCAGAGTTGTGCTCATAGTAAACATGTTTTAATCCTGCTGGTGCCTACGTAAGACTGTATGCAATTAGAGCAATGCACTAGGCATACAGTATTCCTGTTGTTACATGAAAATGATACTGTGGTGGGTCTTCATGTTTTCACTTCAATTTAGGGATAAAGTGGTGTTATGGATTGAGTAATGTCTCCAACCGTGTATGAAATCCTTTCAAAACCCAGTTGTATGGAATTCAGTAAATACAACTGGGAGTCAGCAACTGTGTTTATATATTTACTCAAATCAGGTACTATTTAATGGCTTAGCAGAGCTGCACATTTGGACTGGAATGACTATAATGAATGCACTAGTACATTTACTTGTGAACAAGAGTTTCGGGAGAATTATCAGATAAACTGTGTCCTTCATACCGCAATTTTAGATGAAAACATTTGTGACTAAAAGTAGCATCAATGCTGTAAAAAAAGGTTATAAACCAAATGAAAACTTAAACGTTGGAGCTTGCCGCCAGAACATAAACGCACCAGCAACTAATTAATCCCATTTTTAACGGCGTTACCACACAAGAACACAATGCCAATTAAAGACAACCATCCTCAGCTCTCTGGAGCCATCTTAGTGAATGTCATCTTGCTGCTCAGGTTCTCCAGCCAGCAAACTCTCTTTTATTAATGTATTTTTGTGGCAATAGACAAACTTGTCTCCCAAGAGGCTTTAATGGAACTGGATAATAGCTAGACAAAGGTGGGTGAACCCATAGTGGAGCATAAAGCAGCTAAAAATGAGATATTCTTCATAGGAGATGGAAAGCAAAAAAAGCAATTTAATGGAAATTTGCTGGGTGAAAATTTTGCTCCATGTCAGTAGGATTTTTCAAAGCCAAGGTGGACAGATTAATAAGTGAATGCATCTTAAAGGACCATTGCATGGGATTAAGGCAGATACAGTATGTTGGCATACATTGGAATACTGCAATTTTCATTAGTGAATGATCACCTGTAACTATGACTAGTTGCATTTTCCAACATTTAAAATGAATTCTTCATACCTACACTGTTGTATGTAGTTGGTTTCCATTGTCCTCCTTCCATCCATGTTTCTGGAGAAGCCCAGAATGGACAAACGTAGAGGCCACCATAGGTTCTGCTACATGCACGGAAAGGGAGGGGTGCTCATTTAGTTGCAATCTTTATGCAATCTAGATGTCACTAAATGTTACGAAGCATTCCTTTAAGACACTAAAGATTTTTGAGGGATTACCAAGTGTGTCCACTGATTTCCACACTGTGCTGATATGAAATGGCAACCTAAAACAGGTAGGAAAACAACTCAGATTAGGTAATCTGAAGCAAATTAATGAATAAAAATAATGTTAGATACTACAATACTATGCTTCAAATTTATTTTTTATCACTCTTTAGCTCGTAACTTTTCAAGCTATTAGCTTTTTTTTTTTTATTTCTCAGATGTGTTAACCTGCAACTTGCTAGCAGTGCTTAATAACATCACGCACTACACAAAACTGCACACGCACGGAATTAAACTATTTAGAAGCTGTTCCTCTTGCAGTCTTCTGATTTTTTAAGTCCCTGAGACCAACCTAAAGTCACACACAGACACATTCCGGGAGGAAACCTTACACCTTCCATATTCCAGCTCTCCAACAAAAACACTCGCTGTCTTGGCCACTGCACTCGAAAAGAAAAGGGGTCTCCGACGGGGAGGACGGGGACAGCCAATCAGAATCTCGGGAGTTTTCGATTTTCGGAGTCCTCCTCCGCGATTGGCCAGCACCTCCCCCTGGAGACACCCGCCCCCGCGCGCTGATTGGTCGGTTTTCCCGGCTCTATGGAAGTCATTTGAATACGCCTCGCTTTGTGGCTCATTACAGCTCCGCTGGTTCAAATAATTGACTCAAAGAGCAGGAGAGGAGGCACACAATGGAGGACAGTACGGCACGGAGTCGCTGCTGAGAGACTTATCTGTTTCACGCCGCGCACCTTCGACTCAGCGAGAGAAATAAACGACGGTAGCAAGTTTGGATAAGTCTTGCTTCTTTTGTTTTTCATTTTTTCCTCCCAATCGTTTCTGCCAGTGAGAGAGAGCTTGTACCCGGAGCTGCACCACATAAGAGGTAAGTTGTCCAGGGGTGGGGATGATGTTTTTAGTTAGAAACTTTATTGTTACTGTAATTAAGCTAAATCTTTAGACATTTATTTTTACTTAATCTGTTTTATAACTCATGGATACCTTCAATGGAGTCACAAAAATACATTTCATTGCACTAAATCCACCTTCACAGTCACAGAATGCTGTTTACAGTGTCCACTTTCATTGCATTCAGGCTTCAGGCATCACTAAGTTGACTGGCTTGGCCATAATGCAAGTCTATTCCTATTTCATGTCATGTCTATCTTTATATAAAAAGAAAATGATGCTAACATGTGCTCACATGATCTCTCCCTAATGTCCCTAGCACTTGTGTCACACTTGTTGTTATTATTGTTTACCGCCCATATGAGTTTATAATTAGACTGACTGTCAGACTCCAACAAACATTACTCACCAGCACCTGCGATGGGACCGTGGTTGCGCAGCATGGCTTTTTCACAGTCAGCTTTTACTTTTACTGTGTAATGACTCAGTCAGAAGCCCATAATGTGGACCAGGCACGGTGGCTTGGTGTGTGTGTGTGTGTGTGTGTGTGTGAGAGAGAGAGAGAGAGAGAGAG
>JASGAT010396196.1:0-29723 GCA_030220025.1 Chelon auratus
AAAAAAACATGAAGAACAGTAGAAGGTGTTGACCTGGCCTCCAAATTCACTAGATCCTAAACTGATCAAGTGGGGTGAACTGGAACAAGACTGATCCACAGAGGGCCCTCTCCTCAACCCATAAGGACCCACAGGCCCCCACTAACAACATTCTGTTCTGTTCTGAACTGTTTTGCAGGCACAAGGGAGATCTGCACAATATTAGGAAGGTGGTCACAATGTTATGACTGATCTGTGTATATTAAATGTTGTCTATATGTTTGAACTCATTTTACCCGGTACTACTTTTCTGAATTTCTAACATCATATTGTTCTATGTAGACTGGTTGATGATGGTCAAACAGAGCCATCTTATTGTTCCTAGGGCTAGATCTAACCAGATTTTACCGGCAGATGGACAAATTGTCTGCATATGTGTGATTCATGCTACTTTAAGTTGTCGTACATAGGGTGTGAATTGACGTCATTTGTCATATAATATAACACTTCTCACACTTCTACCAGTGTTGTCAGCCTTGTTCTCACTCAGTTTTGTGCGTATTCTCCGTGTATTACAGAAGAAAAGTGTCAACATTTTCTAAAGAAATGTCTCAGAAATGTGCAGATTTGAAGGTCGAATTTATTTGAACTCATACAGGAGCAGTTTACAGCTTAGGATGTAGGATTTCTGCCAGTAAAGATCTAATTTATGATTTAAGTGAGTTAAAGATTCATTCAAGTCATTAAAAATAGTCTTTACAATTTGGAGTCTGCGTGGATAGCAACGAAGGGGTCTTCTTCTGAGTTGCTGATATAGAAGCGTGCGCGGCCATCGCTGCCCACACTGATCTGCTTCCCAGTGCAGCTGCTTCCTTCTTTCTGGCCAGAAATGACATCACAATAGGTGCCGCCGGGCAAGCCAGTGTTCAGGGTCACATCCAGGGCCCTGAAAGTGAAGATATGGTCCAGCTTAGTTTCAAATCACCGCAATCACACTACAAATTACAGGAAGTCAGATATTTTAGCACTTACCATGTCCCATAAGTGCCTCAATGGCTGATCATCAGTTATATGTTAGCATATGACTGAATAACCCATAAGATGCTGATATGCAGTACATCCTGTCCTACACATTAGTTTGACCTTGTATTTATTCAAGTTCTTACCAGTCATCATTGTTAAAGACAATGAAACCACGATTTCCACGTCCAAAGGCAACCTGGTTGCTGCCGTTGTCCCACCAGTTGGCGTGAGGCTGTCCGTTGACCACGTTACGGAAGATTGCCATGTTCCTAAATAGGAGATACGTCAAAATAAAATCAGCTGTGATGTCCATAGTTTACACATCCATATGTCCAAACAGAAGTGAATTGTATTGTGTGTCTAAGGTCTGAGAACCCACTTGATCTGACGCCATCTGTGCTCACACACCCAGCCATCTCCACAAGTCTGGTCAGCGTAGATGGGAACGGACTTGGTGGATCCATCACTGTGGCTGGGAGGGCCCATCCAGTCATTCTGGTCCTACAGTAGTGATCAATAAATGGGTTTAATGTAAACTTTCCAATATACTCGATTGTAACTCCTCATTTACTCCCACTAAATCCAGCACATACTCTTCCATTCACGAAGTTACGTTCCCAGCGGTAGCTAGACATGACCCTGGCGACTCCGTAAGGGTGGGCCAGCATGTAGGCGACAGCCATCTTGTGGAGTCTAGCGTCCCAGAAGGTAACAATAGATGCACCGCCGGCACCATGGCCTCTCTGGTTGTCATGGTTGTCAACAAAGACAACGGCGTTGCCGTTAGACATGAAGCCCCATCCCTCTCCCCAGTTCCTAGAGACGCGACGGAGAACATGTATTTTACTGATAAGCTCTGTCTTTATATTAAATAATAATTTGTCATCAGTTGAACGTCAGTTTCAGTGTGATATATGACTTTGACACATACTTGGTGTACGACAGCTTTTCACCGTTCCATTTCCTGATGACAGTTCCCAGTTTGGCGCTGTATTTGAACTCGGTCACTCTTCCCAGATGGATGTACTCCTTTGCACCGATGGACTCACCTCCCAGATCAATAACCTACAGTGAAAATGACAAACAGTTTACGGCATCCATGCACTGTAATCTAGGAATGGCTGAGATTAATGGTAACATATCATCAACACAACAAAAAAATCCTTGTAGTAACAGGAATCATTTCTTGGCAACATTTCTACTCTTTAGGTCACATCTGTTTCTACAGCTTCATACCATTGATTTTTCAATTAAGAACCTTGAGCTTCAACATTTTGTTTCGTAACATGTGCCATTTCAGTGCATGTCAACAAATAACTGCATTTATGGCAACATCTGTTCCCAGAGTGTTTGTATTTGTCATCTTGATGTCTCTGCTTCTTTTCCCACGGCCCTGCTGACTGCTGCTTTGAGTTATCAGTCATAAACATTGGACATGTGGGCGCTTAGTACTTCAGTCACATGCTTGCATATAGATCACAGACGGGCCTTAACCAATCACCCTCTTGAACGCAAGGAAGTTTCTCTGCACGCTCGCTGCGTGTCGCCATGCAAATCAAACGCATTCATCCAGTCCTGTCAACCCACATAGCTGTCAGCTAGAAGAGGACTTAGCTGAACAATGTATATTAAAGTCCTCAAAATCTAACTGACATAGCCTGTAGTGCTTTTTATTCACCCACATTGTTTTGCAGAGTTTTGGAGATATTGGCCTCAGAGACTTCTGCCTTTTCTCAAATATAATGAAACTAGAATCATACATCTGCCTAAATACATCCGCCAACTGCATCATTGTGCAGAAGGAAGTGTACATCCACCCACGAGTGCAATAAATGCTATTATGAATATATAGAGGAAGCCGGTGGTTATATTTTATCATTCCTCCAAGACAACTCCTAAAAGAAAACCTCCTGGAAAAAGTACCTCCTGGTAGATGAAGGGTCTGGCGCCACTGGGGAACCACTTGGTGTTGAGGTTGCGCAGACGTCCGTAGACAGCTTGCAGGTCGCCGGGCCACATGTGCTTGCAGGCGTCCACTCTGAATCCAGCCACACCCATGTCGATCAGCTTGTTCATGAAGTCGGCCACCTTGCCTCTGACGTAGTCTTTCTCCAGGGCGAGGTCCAACAGACCGACCAGACGACAGTCACGCACCTGGAGCAATGAATATTCATATTATTTATGGATGTATGTATACTTCTCTTATTGATATGATCAACCAAATTTACCATTTTAATTCAACAGCAACAACAAAAAAAAAAAACATCTCTGCAACATCCAGAAAAATCAAATTAATAGGATTCAGATCAGGGATGGGCAACCTAAATGATGGAGGGGGCCACAATTTTTCATCGACACTTCCCAAGAGCCACATAGGACCGCACACTTATATGATAAAACTGCTATTTTAAATATGTTTGTGTGTGTATAATTAGATTATACATATATATATATGTGTGTGTGTGTGTGTGTGTGTGTGTGTGTGTGTGTGCTTATTGAAGCAAACAAAAAATAAGCACTTACTGTGATTTTTTTTTAAAAATTAATTTGTGAATTTTTACACTAAGAATGAGTTTAACATTTTCCCTGTATACGCACTCTACCTCGCCACTACCAGCAGTGGGCACTGGTAAAAAGTCGCTGTTTGCGTACTTTTAATTTAAGGTCCGCTACAATAGCAGCCTTTGCAGCTTCAGTATACTTCTCATATTTAGCTTTGTGCAACGTGTTGAAGCGGCGACTTAAATTGAAATCTTTCATGGCAAATAGCGTCTCTAAGCAGACTAACCACATAGGTTTGCCTTTACATTCCGTGAACAGATAATCTTTCACCTGAAAGACACGATTTTCTCAATAAAGTTTTCTCTCTCCTCCGCTCTTAGCCACGGATCAACGTCTCTTCTTCACTGGTAGAGAAGACCCAGTGGAAGCGTGTGTGAGGTGGCGTCTGCATTGGAGGCGCCAACTGTGTCATTACAACTGATTCAGTGCCACAGAGGATACAGTTTTATAATTTTCAAAAACTAATCTAAGGGCCACGTCGAGTGAGGTCATCCCTGATTCAGATTGACCAGGTCGAATAGGAACTTAACTGTATGTTATTGTGTCCTGTTGATCCTTTAATTCAATCAAAAAGCAATGTAAAAAAAATGCTCTTACCTGATAGGCATCACCATAGTTCTCAATTTCACCACTGCCAGTCTTGCATTTGTAGTCATTGAAGTCCCAGCTGCTATAAGGGACACTTGGGAAGTCCTCCCTGGTGGCGCTGAACCAGCTGCCGCATGAGGAGTGGGTTCCTTCTCCACCACCAGCTCCACACATGTGGTTGATGACTGCATCCACGTAGACATTGACCTGTTGGGAATATACAGTATTGAAGTTGCAACACACAAAATCAGTTATTCCCTTTCACCGATTTTCCTTTCCAACTTTTTTTTTATCAGAAAAATTGTTGCTTTTGTTCGTTCCGTACAAAGATGCCAGGTGTCTGTGGTTATAAACAGGCGGCACCAATCTCAGAAGCTCGGGATCTGGTAAGAATTTGTTCCTTTGTACGAGGCTGTGGATTTACAAGGTGCTGTCAAGTACGGGAGAACAATGCCCCTGATGCTTTTCATTAAATAATGCAATAATGTAGTTTACCCCAACGTTGTTGCATCTGGTGATCATGTCGCTCAACTCGGCCTCGCTGCCAGATCTGGAGCACAGGTTGTAGCTGATTGGCTGGTACCTCTGATACCAGGCCCTCCAGGGACTGTCCAGCACGATGTGCTCATTTGGAGGAGAGATCTGAGCCGCACGGAGGGAAAAAAAAGCCAACAGTTATTATCACTTCAAATATCAGTATATTGTTGCTTGTGTACTATTAATAAATGATTTAAGGAGGGCACTCCAAGACGTTCAGTTTAATCTTCATAAGAAGCACAGTTCAGCCTGTATCTTTGGGGCTACTGAAACCTTTTAAAGGCAGTTTTTTTCTGTTAATGTGTGTGTGTATATGTGTTTGCATATATATTATTTAACAGTTGTTACTACACTTTGAGCAACCTATGTGTACCAACTGTTAAATGCTCCAGCAACACAGCTTGATTTACTTCACCACCAAAAAAGTAAAGAAAGAAATGAAAATACACTACACACCTGTGTTGAGCCATTCCTACCTGAACTCCAGCATAGCCATTGGGAGCCAAGAAGCGTTCGCACTCCGCAGCAATGTCAGCCCAGCGCCACTCAAACAGGTGGACGATGGCCGTCCTTCCGTATTTGGTGTGGGGGTCGTGCTGGGCAAGGCCAAGCCCAAAGAGAGCCAGCAAAAGGAGGGCCTTCATGCTTTCCTTGGATGAGAGGGAAAAAACCACACTAAGCCTCTGCTAGACCATCACTATTTATACTTATTCTTCCCTCTGCTGGTCCAATGAGAGCTTGGCAAATATCAGCATGGCAATTAAACAGGTGCAGTTTTATCGAGGTTTCCGGGTTTACTTGGAGGTAAGCTCATATCTGAGCAAGTTGCAAATACAGAAATGGAAGGTATGAGTAATGTCTTTACCCAAACATAGAAAGTTTAGGTTTGAAAGAGGCTGCAAATGTGTCGATGATCCTAATCAAAAACAAACTGCAGCACGACTCACATTTGTCATACGGCCTGACCACACACTTCAATCATAGCCAGCTGCAAGACTAGCAAACATTTTAAAACGAAATAACGTTTCAAAGCTCTTACCACCCAGAATAGGACAGCTTAGTTTGATCCTCTTTTAGTATTTGTTCTCTGAGTTCAATAACCAGATGGTGTTGCAACAGGCAGCCTAAATGTATACAAGACTTTGATTTGGGACAAAAATCTATTTGGGGAGCAACACCAGATATACATAGATCTTTGGAAATATAAAGTATCCAAAGATGAAAAGGATTTCAGCACTCGGGAAAAGAATGAGATCAATCAAAATACACAGATATAAAATACATTAAAATACATTTAGTACAATTAATACTCAGGTGCAAGTAGTCATCAAAAAGAAATAATTGATCATGAGTCCAAAAAAAGGAAAAAAAAAAATAAATAAAACTTAGTGTACTGGCACTCCCACCAAGTAACACTGACGTAAGGTGATAAGGGCAGCAGAGAGGTGAAGAAGCACCTGTCATTTTGTGATAATATTCCACATGATTTTCAACTACTTATAAATTAATGTTCTACTTACAGCTACATCTGCAAAGCGTGAACACGAATTTGTCACACTCCTTTAAGTGAGTCAGTAATAACAGACATTGTACTGTAATTAATCAAAACAAGTGTGAACAGAAGATCCCCTACATGTTAAAAGAAAATGTAAAATCCTTAAACTTTAATAATTCCAGTGTAGATCACCACCTCAAATAACATGAAAACAATAACATGACAGAAGTGGTCAGATAAGTCTCTAATCTTTTATATAATACACTGATAAGCCACAACATTAAAACCCCTGCTCTGATGAGTCGCAGCTGTTTTGAAGACCTGCACAATATTAGGAAGGTGGTCATAATGCTGTGACTGATCAGTGGGTGTGTGTGTGGGAAAGTCAACATTCTGCAACATTTATTTTTCCACCTGTGTTAAATTTTCATACCTAATCTGAAATTGTGTAAGGGCGCTAACGTCCTTGACAGTTTGGCAGGTGATACGCTCGTCTTGTTTTTTTCCCGACATGAAACAAAAACATCAGTTCTTGTGTACAGCTTCCAGTGAACCCTTTTGACCCCTAAGCTAACAGACCACACTGCAGGAGCCCCGGCTGTGAACGCTGGTCTGAGGTGACAGTTTGTCACTGTCACACAAGGTAACTAGTCAGATCAATTTTAGTTTATCCTCCTGACTACCGGTAGTTCAGATTTGTCCTCTGTGGAGGACATTTGTAAGCCTCAATATCTCCCACCCACTGCATGCTACTGACTTAACTCCTTTTGCTATCTAAAGGACATTTAGGGCTTTTCAATGATACCAAATCTGAAACGGTGGGGCTTTGGTACCTTTCTCTTTCTCATTAAGGAATGTCATCCATCAGTTATATGATTATATTATAATAATGATTATTGTTTTTCTAATTGGCTTAAATTCTGCATCTTAAACGAGAAATATCAAGAATTAGAGACTTGAATGTGATTGGAGGAAGTGATCTATACTGAAATTATTCTGTTCATACTTGTTTATTATTTATTTGTTCAAGAGCACAAAGTCTGTTATTATTGACTTGCTTAAAGGAGTGTAACAATGGGACCTACGTGAAATTTGTGTCCGCGTTTTGCAGATATAGCCATAAGTAGAACATTACGTTATTCAAAGTGATTCAAAATCATGTGGCATTTTATCACAAACTGACAGGTGCAAGTTCACCCCTCTGCTGCCCTTGTCGCCTTACGTCAAGTGTTAGTCATAGCCAAATTTTTTTTTTTTTTTTTAGCAATGGGAGTGTCAGTGGGAGTGTCAGTGGGAGTGCCAATACAGTATCTTTTTTGTTTTTTCCTTGAAAGTTTTGGAGTCATGACCGATTATTTCTTTTTGATGACTACTTGTACTAATCATCAAACAATACACTGTATATTTTGTTGTAGGTATCTAAATGTATAATGTATAATAACTGTCACTTTTTAGCCAATTGTAAGTCTGATACCACCATGACTTTACCAATATATGTGAGACACGGTGCCTTTTGAACAGATGATGGTCAGACCATATCATCATCTTTATGTTGATCTGACTAGATTCCCTGGATATTTGTTATTCATGGCTTTGTCCTTTAAAGTTATCACGTTTCATACGATTCAATAAGTTGTTATAAATGTGCAGTTTGTATTGTATTTGTAATGAATCAATGGCAGACCTTAATAATGAATGGAGTGCTTCCGTAAAAGCAAAACCTTTGGTTAAAGTTAAATGGCACACATTTGATTTAATGCTTTCCATGCGGTAACTTTGTTGCAGTGATGTAGAAGTGGCACGTTGAATGTGCTTTGTAGGTGCAATACTTTTTGACAAATGACCCAAACAGGTAAAAATGCGTGTCTTAAATATTTTTATTGATCTTTTTAAGTAAACTAAGGGATTTCTGTCAGTAAACATTTACTTTTTGATTTAAATCATTAGAAATAGTCTTTACAATTTGGATTTGGCATGGATAGCAACGAAGGGGTCTTCATCTCTGTTGCTGATCCTGAAGTGGGCACGGCCATCGCCGCCAACACCGATCTGCTTCCCGGTGCACCTGTTTCCTTCTTTCTGGCCAGAAATGACGTCACAGTAGGTTCCTCCGGGCATGCCGGTGTTCAGGGTCACATCCAGGTCCCTGGAGGTGAAGACGAGGTCCATTTTATTTTAAAAACAACAAGAAGACAGTGTAAACCTCTAGGATTGGGTTAGGGAGAGCCATGCATTGCCTTAGGTTGAGAAACATAAAAGAGTAACACCATACTATTCTTTTCTGGAAGTTACATGGAAAGTGGAAGCTCTTTTATGTTCAAGGTCTAGATAGTCACATGTTCGCAACATGATTTATTCTTTTTGAATGCAGTGTTGAATTATGAATTTGTAGTAGTCTGAATGCTGCAAGGATTTCCAAGTCTCACACAGTCAGTCATGCCTAAATGTATGAACATGGGTAAGTCAACAGTGTGTTACAAGAAGCAGAGTAAAAATGCATAACAGTCTGTTTTATTTCACCATAACTATTGCCTAATGACTGGGTGAATGACTGTTTTAGTAATAATTTGAGAAGAAAACCCTACCAGTCATCGTTGTTAAAGACAATGAAACCGCGATTTCCACGTCCAAAGGCAACCTGGTTGCTGCCGTTGTCCCACCAGTTGGAGTGAGGCTGTCCGTTGACCACATTACGGAAGATTGCCATGTTCCTAAAGAGGAGATATGTCAAAATAAAATCAACTGTGATGTACATGGTTTACATCTCCATATGCCCAAACAGAAGGTCTGAGAACCCACTTGATCTGACGCCATCTGTGCTCACACACCCAGCCATCTCCACAAGTCTGGTCAGCATTGATGGGAACGGGCTTGGTGGATCCATCACCGTGGCTGGGAGGGCCCATCCAGTCATTCTGATCCTACAGTCATCAATAAATGGGTTTAATGTAAACTCCTCCAAATATACACCATGCACGATTGTAACTCCTCATTTACTCCCACTAAATCCAGCACATACTTTTCCATTCACAATGTGGCGGTTCCAACGGAAGCTAGACATGACCCTGGCGACTCCGTAAGGGTGGGCCAGCATGTAGGCGACAGCCATCTTGTGGAGTCTAGCGTCCCAGAAGGTAACAATAGATGCACCGCCGGCACCATGGCCTCTCTGGTTGTCGTGGTTGTCAACAAAGACAAGGGCGTTGCCATTGGGCATGAAGCCCCATCCCTCTCCCCAGTTCCTAGAGACGCGTGAATACAATTTTAATAACAAGGAATCCTAAAATACCCAAGTTTGGACATAATATTACTTGGAGTATTATAGGTATAGTCATAAATGATTCAAGCATACATTTGCCAAACTTCTTGTCACTACAATCATACTCAGCAAGTGAGAACTTTTTATATACAGTATTTAATAAACGCAGCTGATAGTTATTGCTTTTTTATTTGTCAGTGTGATGTGTGATTTAGGTACAAGGACAGAAACACACGTACTTGGTGTAACTCAGCTTTTCACCGTTCCATTTTCTGAAGATGGTTCCCAGTTTGGCGCCATATTTGAACTCAGTCACTCTTCCCAGATTGGTGTACTCCCTGGACGTGATGGGTTCACCTCCCAGGTCAATAACCTAGAGCAAACAACAACATGAATTCACAGTAAACCACCGTGTTTAAACAGTTCGATTTGTGAAGTGACCAAAACTGATGCACAACAAATAATCATGAAACAATCAGAATCAAACCAGGACTGTGTTGCCAAACATGTATTTAGGTTAACTGAGCACCTTCAGTTTCATGTTATAGCATCAGTACTATCTCCTGAATATACAGGTGTTAAAATAATGCTATATAATGCTAAAAACCAGGTGACAGTGTACTGAGGTTCAACGATAAGTTACAAAACAATTGTCAGCATTAAGAATGCTAAAAGTGAGCTAACTACAAAGATGAAGACAAAAAGAATAATTGATCTGCAGAAAAAGCAGCAGAAAGCATGACATGATTCTTGCCCTTCGCTGTCAGTATGTGTCTTGCAAGATTGCTTAGATGACGATTGGCGATGAACATCAATACAATAAGTTTGCAAATGTATGTAGGTATATTGTCTAGGTTAGATGTCTGAGTTTAAAAAAAAAATAGTGCAAGTGACGCGGAGTGTACGGACCAGTTTTAAGTTGTCACAGCAACCAATTTTTTAGGTTTCCAACATATTTACACAAGACCATCCTGTACTTATGTTCTTGCACTTGCCAGAAATGTACAAAACAATCTTGAACTAGTATTTGTGTGAGTTTGATGCATATATAAACATGTATGCATTTACTGCCTACAGGAAACAGAGCATATTCTCGCACTCTAGGCGTTTGCCATCTTTCTAATAACGTAATATCTTACAACTAAACACCGTGCGGTCAAGTTTAGCTTCAGGCAGTGCAGGTTGTGAGTGACTGACATGTTTTTCACTTGTATCTTAGAGTCAGCACTCACAGCTGAGACTGGTCACTATTACAAACCTGCGTGCTGTATACTGCAGCCTGTCCATCAGAGAAAACCAAAGAGACCACTTTACAGCTTCAGGGCTTGCCTGGCTTGTTCAGTCGGACAGTATACTAGCTTGTGGATACTTTTCCTGACTGCTTGTATTTTGTTAATGGTTACACAACATTTAGAGTAGTGTGGGGCGGCTGTGGCTCAGTAAGCAGAGTGGGTTGTCCATAAACTTGAGGGTTAGCGGTTTGTCCAATGAAGTGTCCTCGAGCAAGTTGCCAATTGCTCCCAGTGCTTGTGTGAGAGAATGGGTACACGTGTCTGTGACTGACTAAAGCGCTTTGAGTCTAGAAAAACTACACCATTAGTGTCACCGACAGTACATGTACTTACAGTATAGAACTGGAAGTTGGTGCTTGTATCCTGGTTGATACTTTTCTGCTCTATTCTTGATGTGTTCTACCATTTCAGTGTGAAAATAAACCCCATTTAAAGTAAACTGACTACCTACCTCCTGGTAGATGAAGGGCCTGGAGCCGCCGGAAAACCACTTGGTGTTGAGGTTGTGCAGACGCCCGTAGATAGCTTGCAGGTCGCCGGGCCACATGTGCTTGCAGGCGTCCACTCTGAATCCAGCCACACCCATGTCGATCAGCTTGTTCATGAAGTCGGCCACCTTGCCTCTGACGTAGTCTTTCTCCAGGGCAAGGTCCAACAGACCCACCAGACGACAGTCGCGCACCTGGAGCAGTGCATTTACATTGCGTTATTTGCGATGTACAACAACAGACACCATAGCTTTTTCTTCCCCAGTGACATCCATTACCTGATTGGCATCACCGTAGTTCTCGATATTGCCACTGCCAGTCCTGCATTTGTGGTCATTGAAGTCCTGGTAGGAAAAGGGGACAGTGGGGAAGTCCTTCCTGTTGGCGCTGAACCAGCTGCCACATGAGGAGTGAGTTCCCTCTCCACCTCCAGCTCCACACATGTGGTTGATGACAGCATCCACGTAGATGTTGACCTATGCCACATTTCAGCGCATACATTTCATTCCTTATGCATTTCACTTCCTTTTCTTCGCACATTAAAAGTTCATTGTCATATGAGCATGCACTGCTCAGTACTGGGCTGGTGTAATATTAGCGATCCAGTATCATTTTACAACTCAGCAATTTAAGGCCTTAAACATCTGATTAATTGTTGTCTGTGGTTATAAACAGTTGATACTAATGCAATAAATCTTCTGAGAACGAATCTGGTAAGAATTTGTTCCTTTGTACGAAGCTGTGGATTTACAAGGTGCTGTCAAATTCTGAAGAACAAACGCCTCTAACGCTTTAAATCAGTGTAATAATGTAGTTTACCCCAACGTTGTTGCATCTGGTGATCATGTCTCTCAGCTCGTTCTCGTTACCAGATCTGGAGCACAGGTTGTAGCCAATCGGCTGGTACCTCTGCCACCAGGGCCTCCAGGGACTGTTCAGCACGATGTGCTCATTTGGAGGAGAGATCTGAGCCACACGGAGGGAAAACACAAGTTATTATCACTTTTAGAAGAGCAACTGTCCGGAGATGTTTGCTAAATAGGTTATATTGAGCGCAGCATTGAGTTATTAAGAGGAGCGTTCAAGCGATTTTATAAGAGAAGCCTGTAGAAATGTGCAACCGTGGCAGGATTTTCTAAATTTGAAAAGAAGAATGTCATCCGAGTCATCCAGGCTTTAAATTCTTTAAATACTGTTGATGTGAAGAGTTTATACTATTACATATGGAATGCCAGGTTCAAAATAGTATGAATAAGTACATTAAATTATTGAACAGGTATAAAGACAATTTGTTATAGCACTTAAAGAATAGGAAACCATGAACTTAAAGAAAGAAGGATTTTCTTGTAACTAAAAGTCAAAATATCTCTCTCTTTAAAGTTAAATGAAGGGGGGAAGAAGGAGAGAAAGAGGTCAAGGGGGATTATTGAACCCTTGTTTAATTATTATTAGTTTAAGGCAAGATCTGTGTTCCATCCTAATTCATTGCTTTTCATTGAATTGAAACATTATTTCATGCATGCAGAGAATATGTGAAAATGTGGAATTCAGTGACTTATGCATATGAACGTAGACACCTGGTTTTAAAAGAATAACAGGTGTCTTACCAGATGAAAATCATAGAATAGTTTCCTTCCTCAGGCTCGCTTTCTTGACCATCTGCTCAGCCATACATACCTGAACTCCACCGTAGCCGTTGGGAGCCAAGAAGCGTTCGCACTCGGCGGCGATGTCGGCCCAGCGCCACTCAAACAGGTGGACGATGGCCGTCCTTCCGTGCTTGGTGTGGGGGTTGTGCTGTGCGAGGCCGAGGCCAAAGAGAGCCACCAGAATGAGCAACTTCATGCTTGACCTGGTTGAGGGAGAAAACTCGACTGACGTGCTGCCCCACTGTGAAGTCTATGTATATATACATGAAGTCTCTCTTATGGACCAATGAGAGGCTTGCTGTTAGCAGTATGGAGGTTAAACAGGTGGCTCTTTCTCATACATACTTGAAAACATTAAAAACATGAAAGTTACACAATACTGTCTTAGCCCAAGTAAACTGAGGCCACATAAAGACCAGTTTGATCTCAAGCATGCTGTGCCAGTGACATAATAGCACAATAACCTACAGATAATAACAGATTTGTCCCTCTGTTTTAGTGCAAATAAATACACATTATAAAGATATTTACATTCAGTGAACTATCCTTCAATCAGATTTTTTTTTTTTGTTAAGAATAATTAAGTGCAATTTTGGTGTCTTGCTGCTGTCGAAAGTTTAGTTCTAGGTCTCAGTGTTGTGTCATGTCTGCAACTCTAATTTGCTGGCATAATCTGTAATTTAGCATTTGCCAAAGAACTTAAAGCTTTCTTATGCATCTTCTGAAATGTCAGTGACGACTATGTCTGTTGCACTGAACATGAAATATTTGTGTCGCTTAAAAGATAAAATTAAAGGATTCAGCAGCAACATTATTTATTATTTTATGCTTTCAAAATTTCAATACTCATTCAATTGACTGAGATTGCAACACAAAACAATGTACGTAAGTTACGCGTGATGTGTGTCCGTGTTTGTTTATGGGTTTATGTGTGAAAGGAAAGACAATTTATTTATTTTTTTTTTTTTTTAATTTAAATGACACATAATTAAATTTGTGAGTGACTATTAAATGACTGCCCTAAATGTTGTGCAACTCTGGAAACAGTGGGTGTATCCCTGTCCAGGAGGGACATATTTGACCATCACTTCATTTTCGTATTAATCCTAAATCCTCAGTCTTTCCAAGGAAAAGTTGAAGAATATGTTGGATTTCACTGAATATATAGAAAAAGTATTTTTGTAGACTCAGACTTTATTGATCCACAAGGGAAATTGTTTGGTCACAGTAGCTCAGTTGCATTTACAGAAAAAAACAAAACAAAAAAAAACACTCTTATAAAAAGACTAGTAAAAAAAACACTAGTAAAAAGAAAAACAGGTGTAAGTCAGTAAAAAAAAGTAAAGCATAACAAAGTAAAGTTACCATAACAAAGTAAAGTAAAACATAACAAAGTAAAGTAAAACATAACGTAACAACGTATAACAACATAACATAGTAACGTAAAAGTGACCCACAACACAACACAACGTAATGTAATGTAACGTAAAGCATAACAATATAACGTAACATAGTAAACACAACACAACACGACATAACACAACATAACATAGTAAAGTAAAGTGAAGCATAGCATAGCATAGCATAGCATAGCATAACAAAACCAGGTAAAGTAATAAATAATAATCAATCAATATGTACACTGAGAAGAGGAGGCGCAGCAGTTACAAAACATCTTATGTCACTTTGTCGTGACATTGTGGACTTTACACGAGGTAAAATCAATACTGATAAGGTATCCTGGAGTAAGTTGGCTTGAGGTCAAATACTTTATGTAAAACGAGTTAACTGAACCAGCCCTGGCACAACAGAAGCCTTTTCCCACGGGGTGGCGTCCATCTGACCTTAGCTGCAAGGGCGAAGGGGCCAAGCTGCATTCACCGCTTTCTTCAAAGCATCTAACACGCAACCTGCAGGTCAAGTTAACGGGGAACCCACACTGGTCTGATTATTTTATTCCACATTTGTAGGTTCTGCAACAGGTTAAATTTGAAAGGTTTATTAGATTTTCTTACTTGAGTAAATGAAAGTTTTAGAGGGAAATACCAGCCTATTTCGCTGCATTTATTAAAACCAATTTTTCATATCAAGGTTACGTATGTGCAACATCAATGTATAAAATGTGTATCTGCACAGGCTGAACTGCAGAACAATATGTAAAGCTGTTGAAATTAGTCCAAACTTTACTGCTGTTGCATTAATGCGCATTAATGAGTAATACACTGTCTACACTGCCTGCACGCATGTAATCATAGTTTACAATACTTAAAAGTTCTGTTTCGGGCCCTGGATGCCAAGGACCTTTATAACAGCTCAAAAAAACATTTCTTAACATCAGTTATTCAGACACTCTATTGATTTCACTTTCTCTGAAAACGTCTGTTGGGATTTCTGTTATTTTTGATTTTATATGAGTTCATTCATATGCGGCCTAATAGGGAGTTTGAAGTCTCTTGGCAATGAGATATGAAATTAATACGAAAGACAACCTAGTAGGAGGAAAAGTATAAATTATTACATTTTCATTTACATTATTCTGTTCTTAAGAGGTAGAATGTAACTAAGTTCTCTAGTACTTTTGAGGTAAATGCAAACTGTTGCCACACTGCACTCACTGTGACATTAATAAGTATTGATATACTATTGATTATATTAATGTATTTTTGCTGAATTCTACACTGGGAGTCGGTTATCGTGTCTGGGAATACTGTTATGTATAGTGGGCTCTGATAAATGATTAACACTCATGAATTCTTGGCATGTCTACAGTGTTTACAGGACAGCGTACTGTCCCACACAATTTTTAATTACTGTTTTACACCCTCAAAGTTCTGCTTGTGGTTCCAAGACCCATTTAACTTTAGCTTTCCTTTTTTTTCCCTCCTTAAATTTATTTTTCAGACAGTATTGATTTTAAAAGGCAATATCTCTTCCCAAATACTGACTAAGTCTGTTTGGATTTTATTTAAGTTATTCACGTGCGGCCTAACAAGGCAGTTTGACCTTTCTCGGGCCTGACCTCAAATGATAAATTGCCGTGAAGCTAATGTACATTCCACTGACTATAAATGACCATTGCTAAATAAAAATTATATTTATGCTCAAGCATAGCCCATGTATGAGATAACAGATGTTCAAGGGAAAGTGTTACTACTTCAAGGCTTATTTCTAGGTATTTAATAAGAGTCATATGAAAGTACACACATATTTAAATGAAGAGAGTGGTAATTTTTTGTTTATTAGTATCAATATTCCACAAACTAATACATAATCCAATTAACTGTTCTGCACCTGCTGTTTTAATCTCAGTTATAGCCCTGGGCAGCATAGTATACTCAATGTGCTTTTATATAACAACAGCTCCTCCAATGGTTCTTTATAGAAACTGCTTCTCTTAAAAAAATAAAATAAAAAAAAGGACTGGAATATACATCATTTGGTTTTAACCTCATGTCTTATGACAATTTTTTGAGGCTTTGTTTTGGGGTAAATTAAAGAAAGTAATATATAAGTAGACATAATTCTTTTGTTGATAATTTAACATTAAGTAATGTCTGAAATATTCATAAACCATAGTACAAATTTGCATCCTATATACGCCGATCAGCCACAACATTAAAACCACTTACAGAAGCAGTAAATAATATTGAACATCTTGTGACAATTCAACGTTCTTCTGGGAAACTTTTGAAACCTGGCATTCATTCATGTGGATGTTACTTAGACATGTAGCACCCACCTAGACCACACCAGGCACCCCCACCCCCTACAATGACACTCCTTGATGACAGCAGCCATCCCCAGCAGGATGCAGCCTGGCACAGAAACACACTCAAAAACACTTTAGGAACAACTAGAAAAAATACACCTGGCCTCCAAATTAACTAGATCACAAACTGATCAAGTATCTGTGGAATGATCCGCAGAGGCCCCTCCCCTCAACCCATAGGACCCAAAGACACCACAGGACACCCTCAGAACTCCATTCTCTGATGAGTCAGAGCTGTTTTAGAGTCCCAAGGGAAACATACACAATATTAGGAAGGTGGTCATAATGTTATGCCAGATCAGTGCAGCTGTGCGACAAGAGAGTTTCAGCAGCAATGAAAGATTTTAGAGGTTCAGTACCCACAACTAACAAAATAAAAAGTATGTAGTTGTGGCCCTGCAGGTGCTTTGCATAAAACAGGCCAGTAGATGCCAGACTGGCTGTGTTTTTTGTGCGCTGAAGCTCCTCTAAATAAGGCTTGCTTCATCATGCCTCGTCCCACCTGCTCGCTGTCTGACCCAGCTCCAGCAGCCTCCCGCTGCCTCCTGCAGAGAGCGTGTCAGGCAGACATCTGACCTGCCTTACCGCGTTTCGTTCCGGGTCACTCCCCCCGGCGAGTCTGTGTGTCACAGGCGTGGAGAAAAAAAAAAAAAAGTGAAAGGGCCTTCGACACGTTTGCGCTGGAAACACACACACTAATAACTCATCTCGGCGCGGACTGTGAGTGTTGACACATAAGGACTAAAGGGATAAAGATCTAATTTTACAGAGCAGATTTTGTTCTTAGGTTGTGACGCCCTGTTCACAGCGGCAAGCACAGTCCTCAGGTGTTATTTGACGCTTCAGTCGCAGCGCAGGCGAGCACACATGTTTTATATTGTGAATTTTTGAGTTAATAAACTATAAAGTTTCCAGAGGCTTTTTTGTTTGTGGTGAGGCAAAGCCGTTTTCTTTTTCAAAATAATTATTCTTTCAAATTAAAGTTTTTGGGTCTCCGGTGTTTTAAACCTGCCAAAAGCCACCTGGGGGCAGCAGAAACAAGACGTGAACACAGCACTGACATTATCACCTTTCAGCAAACTTGTTGGCAAACACTTGTTTATTTATAAATCCTGCATTTACGGAACATTATCATTCATCTGTTTTGGGTCTCGACCAAATCCTGAGGGAAATGTGTTACTCCTTAGCTGTTAATTGCTTCACCATGTTCAACAGGCTAGGCTGGCCGCTAACTGACTGAGTCTTTCCTGTGTTTGGTGCAGGTAGTGTTTCCCTGAGAGTGGCGAGACTGAACCGAAGCTGAGGAAAGCTTGAGGCGATAAAACCACAAACATTCCTGTCCACACTATCACATTGTCATTTAGCATGTTGTCAGTACAAACATGTTATCACATTTGAGGCTTCTTTTTCGTGAGATTCTCACCCCTGTGCTAAGTGGAAGGAAATATCAGAGGGAGCGTTAAGGCCCTAACTGACTCACATTTTCCCATGGGCCCCCAAATTTCCAGTCAGACCAAAGTCCTTTCCTGTACGGACAACACAGGACATACCTCCGGAGGCGATGAAGGGTTTGGGGGGACAAAGCTTTCTTTCACGGCTCAAGCTCGGAGACCAGGTGAAGGGAGAGAAGTCGGTCATTTGATTCCCCGCAACTTGGTTCTGTCATGGGAAAGTGGAGGAGGCACGGAACAGGGCGGAGTGGAGGGTTACCGAGAATGGGAGAGAAGATAATGGGAAAAGGGGGGAAGGTAGGGAGTCAGCACGTTAAGAGAGAGGAAGAAGGAAGAAGAGACGGAGAAAAATGAGAGACGACTGCGCGGTCTTGAGTTGGAGGATAAATCAGGAGAGTGGGGGATGAGAGATGGGAAAGGGGTTGCTGCTGTAGTTAACGGCAAATGAGGAAAAGAACAGAGGGGGGGAGTGGAAAAAGAGGAGCTGGGGATAAGAAGCTGTATGTACCTCGTCTTCTTACACCTCAGGTTGCTCTTTCAGCCAGACAGCTCAAGTTTAAGAGCTGTGGGCGGGCAGATAGCATATGACAAGCCGGATAAAGGGTACACATACACTAAAAACACAAAAAACGGTTACATTCAGCACAAAACTCAATGGGCAAAAATGCAAGGAAGCCTTAATTTAGACGAAGAGGCATCAAATGAAAACTGTCACCGCATTTATGGTGCAGTAATAATCTGATTTAAAGCGTTTGTCGCCATACTGGCTACTGCAACAATTTACTGCCCCTAACTCTGCGTGGCTTTTTAATGATCCCAGTAATGCCATAATATGTACTAACAAGTGTTTCTTGCTCTGACAAGGAGTGTGTCACCACATTTTTCCCTTCAACATTTTCAACGAGTGAATTGCTTTTTGGGAACCTTTCAGGCTTCCCCGGCTAAAACGAAGCATACCAGAGAGGAAAACGTCCTATAAAATAAAATCCACAGGCTCTTCCAATGGAAAGTTTCAGCCCAGCATCCCCCTCTTTCTCTCTCTTTCTTTCTTTCTTTTTTTTTTTTTTTTNGATGATATGTTGTGCAGATGTTGAGAAAAGCTTTCCATCTCACTGCAAAGAATAACAGCAGCAGCGGAAGTCCCCCAGGAGAGGTTCACGCTCCGAAACTCTGCTAAAACACACGAGTGGGAGCGTGCACACCAAGACGCAGCTGCTGACACAAACTCCCAACACTTCTAGACTTTCAGACAACTCATCGAATCAGACCCTCTCCCTGTTCCTGTTTCTCTCAGACACACATGCAGTCTGAGAGTCCTTGTACAGACATATGCTTCTCGCATTCAGACTTTAAAGTAACATGTGTAGACTGTAATCCTGTCCACATACATAACAGTGTTTCCCAAGTTGTTCATGTCAGCGAGCCTTACCTCTTTAAGTATGGGAGCAGTAGAGAGTGCATCTGGTGGAACTAATTGCTGTAGTTATCTATTAATCTTCGTATATACAGTATTTAGCATCATTTAGCCTTGGTAATGTCAGAACAATAAAAGAAGAACAAGGCTGTATTTGGGGTGATCACTTAAAGGATTTTCATAAGGTTGGAGAAGACGTCTGACACTGAGACTAAAATATCCCAAACTTTAAAGGGGTGACATTCTATTGTGTCGCAGAGATACCTACCAAAGTCAATATGCTAACTTAAAAGCACCAGCCACCATAACATGGGATAAAGAATTTGTGTTGCATCCTTTCATGCAGTCTATCAGGCGTTCAATAAATGAAAAATAAATGAAACAATGGCTGAATGTCTTCGCAAGCGGCCACCAAATGCCATTCCTTCCATGGGCATGGGTAATTGTGTATCTAAGAAATGAAAGGCATTCAGAATCCAAAATACCACTGTTTAGGTTCCAGAGGCTGTATATGGCACGGCCACGCCACACTACCAATTTTACGTATTCTTGCCGTGTCATTAGTGAGTCACTATTACCCTACGGGCCAGATCAACTTCCCCGCCCATTGATGTCTTTGTGGCTGGAAGCTGGTCTTGAACCTCTGCGGCGGTGAAATGACAATGCATTCAGCAAACATCTGGCGGGGCCAATCACATAGTTATGGTAGGATTTAGGTGGTGATGACAGAAGAGGAACAGCTATTTAGTCGTACACGTCAACTGAGCACCATTGGGTGGAATTCGTTTACAAAGAAATGTCTATGATATGGTCGTAGAACTATCCATTTGCATGCAGATCTATTTTTTCTTCTTCTTTGTATCGGTTTAAACAAGCCCCAGAACGAAAGGTCAATGGCATGTCAGCAGACTACTACTTTCATGAGAACTGAGTCTGGGTACGCCAGGCCACGTCACTATTAGTTTTAATACAACGTCGTTCCTTACTTACGCTTACACTGTAAAGTAAACTTTGAGTCAGTATTAAAAGCAGGTGGCAATCTCCTGGGCTGTGAAATTAGGCCAAAGCAGTTGTTCATTTGAGGCTGTTCCAAAAGCATGTAAATCCCCATATAGCCCCATGGTTTTAGTCTCTATACGAGGCTAAATTTATGCATAATTTAGGGTGTGGTTGCTTTGAGTGACAAGTGGGCGCTAACCTGTGAAGTTATCACCACAACTCCATCAATGTTCCACCTCTTTGGTCATTTGAAAAGTAGTAGCTGAGAGTCGCGGGACATTAAGATGGCGACGGCCTAAACCACCACATTGAGCTTCAAAACCACTCTTCAGGAAATGAAAGTGACTTCAGTAACCCAAGCATATTTAACAGAAATAACAGTGAAACCATTTTACAAATTACTCTTTGAGGCTAAAGTGCGCAACAATCTCTGGAAAACACTTTCTCATTAATAAACCTACAACGTCTTTCTCTTGGTTCTCTCTCCCGGGGATATGCTCATAAACACAACACCTCCTGTGTTTAAAACAGCCTTTTCGGTTATACATTTGTAGTCTCCAACCAAGAGTGATGACTACGATGACATGTTTAGGGTTACTTAGTCAGACCTTATAAATTTCCCTTTAGAGCCTCGGAGGACGTTGTACAACTGTTTTCAGACAAGGCAAATAGTGCCCCTCTTCACGTGTGACACAATTACTAAACTTGACTGTCAGTTTAGAAACACCGGATTGAGGTCAAGTCAAACACAAAAATGCGGATTTAGATAACATCAGATATCATGTCACTCCTCTTTACATCTGTCCAATGCGGTCAAAATTGACCTATTTCTTTAAAAGAGGCAACTGTTTGTGAAAAGCACCGTTTCTCCTGACTTGCTATGCAATACATGCCTTTATGCGAATTTGAATAGAACTTAATGCCGCCGAGCTGCTGGTGACTGGAAAGTTCACCATAAAATTACAGATGGAGTCAATTTTATGATCCTCTTTCACAGTAGTCAGCGGGAAATGAGAGCTTTGCTTTCATGGTCATAAGCTGTGCAACAGTTTTACTGTGAAGAAAAATTCCTGAGCTCCTCTACACTGAGTGCTCCTGAAATGTTTGTAGTTTCTCCCCCTTGGACATTTGTTACCTTTTATACTGAAATAACAGGGAACTGGAGGGTGCAGACTTTCAGCTGTATGGCCTTTGGAAGAGAGTGTGATTTTTTTTTTTTTTTTTTTACTACAGTATTTCATGATATTTCAGAGAGATGCAATCACCGGGCAAGAAGTAGCTACTGATGAAACTACATTATTGATTTTTATGAAATATTTATCCAACATTTAAGAGGGAAGGGCACGGAATGAATTCCATATGAATGCGAGCTCAATATAAATCAGTTCTGCTAAAAAGCTGTGAATTTTGAGAGAGCCGCAGTAATCCCTTTGAGCCTCTCCCACACCTGACTGTATATGAGCCATTTCCATGACATCACTGCTGGCGGTGAGCTATAGAGAGATTCCTTTGTTTTGCAGCGATGTGCTGCTTCAGAGCGAGAAGGGAGGACGATGAGGTGAGGGAGCACAGCGGCCAGGTATCTTTCAAAGAACACAATATCAGCTTTGTTTTTGTCTGGAGGGCTGCCTCAACTGACCGTGGACATCGGCCCAAACAGTCCTCCAATATCACATCGGTCTTTTTCCATTGGTTATCTCTAGAGTTTTTTTTCTTAGACACCAGAGTACACTTAAAACAAAGTCAGATTGAGGCACCGCCGCTGTTATGTTTTATAATATGAAACATTTAGGTGAATGGAGATATAAGGAATTTAATTGCCAGCCAGGAAGCACCTCAAAATGCCCACCAGATGATGAACACCCTTGCAAAACGGCAGCAATGTGCAAGACAGATGTCTGTCTGTGGGACAGGAGGTAGGATTACAGCGCTGAAATCATCTCTTAAAACACCCCTGGCCTCTCCCTTGAGAGAAAAATAGCCACAAGTCTTGAAAGGCGAAGACGCTGTAGGTCTCAAGCTTATACTTAAAAAAGGAATAATCACAGGCTGTATAGTTGGCACGGAGAAGGAAGAGTCTGGCTGTAAACCTCGATCTGATCTCGCACTAATGAGCTTTTGTATAAACACGCCAAGGCCCGGCCATTTGTTCTGTGCTGACTTTATTTGTTTTCGGTCGTAAACTGTGCAGCCCTACGTTTGCAAGATCTGTCCAAGTTCCTGTCTTCGGCTGGCTGCTTCTTGTACTCGCTGCCATAACAGTAGCCAAGCGATGCCTCCGTGAACAGCACTGGCATAGATAGACTATCATATTCTGTGGAGTGGGAGAATGTGGACAAATAAATTAAGTTACTTTGACATTTGACCAAGCCTTCACTTGAAATCAGACCACACAGACCTCAGCGATAGAAAGCTGTGCTTGTGCTGTCTCTTAACATCCCTCTCAGCTATTCAGCTTCAAACGTGACAGATTTCACTTCACCGCCACTTCAACACCAAGAGACAATTTCAAAGTGTAAATGCTTGTAACTCATAATTGAAGGCTTATGTGGAGGATATCTTGAGTTATCAATCTTTGCTGCACTGCACCTCCTTCAGTCCTGTGTGATCCAAACACATGGTGTGTTAATTAAGAAACAATGTCCTCCTTCTCAGAAACAGAGAGGAGGAGGAGGTGGAGGAAAAGAGAAAAATGGGAAGATGAGGGGGTTGGGTAATAAAGTAATAAAGTCCATATTGTAATAAACCCAGTTATCACAGGGCAATGGGGAAACACTGTTGCCTGAATGTATACAACAACAACAGAACTGTATCGTAGAGGTGCAGTAGAAAATACAACCGTCATTATGCAAACTGCTGATAAATTAAAAGAAATTCTATGCATAGAAACACAAATCTAGATGATTCCCAATAGAGAATGGTGCGACTAAATTATTCGATTAATTGGATATCCTGGTGGATTTTGCAGTGACACAGTAAGACAGAGCACTACACCATCATTCAAACCCTAAATAACGGGATGCCTTTTGGAAAACTGGTGTAGATTTCCAGAGATGTACTGAATCTGTAACACTATTGACAAAAAGGCAACAGGACAGAAGTCTTTTTCAATAAAAGCCGGCTTCAGCTTTTATTTCTTGGTAAAGCAGCGGTTATACTGTATGTGGTTGCTCCACAGCCTCATTTTTAAATGGATGACGTCAACAACGCCAATGAGGGCTTGAGCAACACGTCGACAATGACTCACAAAGCGCTTGGTTGTAGTGTGAACATAGCATAACCAGGTACGCATCTTTTTAAGACTTTTGATTCATTCAGGCTTTTCTTTTAATTTGCTACCTCTCTGTATTTCAAAGTGTTATCTTTTTGATTTTTTCTCTTGGATGTGCTGGGCGTTTTCTTAAAGCCAAAGAAGGTAATTATAAGGTGAGCATTCCTTTGAAACTGTTTTAGGACCAGTCTTTAGTCAAAGGGTTAGCAGCAACATGACTCTGGTGAACATTTAATCTTTCAAGTAAACCGAAGGATCAAAAGTTCCATCACAGGCTGAGCGAGTACTCCCACAACTTATGTTTCATAAACCATTTAAAAACCCCCTGGACTATCTGAAAAATGCAATATGACAGAGCTGAATAAGAAGATCTTTTCCTCAAACAAGTTCATGAAAAGTTAACAATTTGGAGATGGGTGGCTTTCACAGAACAGAGACAACGTGTTCCTGTTGAATAAGGTGTACTGGTTAATAAGTTTATTGGTTCGTGAACCCCTTAAAGAAAGAAATCTCTGCTTGGGACCCTTGTCATGACCAGTTCAACAAAAGGTCAGACATATTTGTCTTGTTTTATCTGAGCTTGCATTCCAAGTTCTAAGGAGTAAACTGTTGTAACAATTTAGAAGACAAAGGTAGGGTTTAGAGAAAGCTCTACGAAATTTAAAAGTATAAGTTTCTGTCTCTATGCCTTTTTTTTTTTTACTTTGTTTGACCAACACTAGTGCTGCCATCCAATATTCTTCACATCTCAACTGTACCAAAGGAAAGCTTCCCAATGTTTTTGTATGCTCTTTCACCTCCCCCTGCTTCATTCTTAGTGCAGGCCCTCTCTGCCTTATTTTCCTGTTTCTTTTTGGATTATTATATTTCTGTAATACCCTGACAAATACCTTTACACGCAGTGCCATCATAAAGTTGGTCCATGTACCGTTCGGGTATGAGAATGGATGTAGACATAGAGGCCCTGTAGAATATCCAGGAAGTTAATTTTGGAGGACTTCCATGGGGCATTCTGGAAAGATCCACTTCCAGCCAAATCAAATTAGAACCTCAAGAATTGCATGAGTTTGCAGCTGAATGAAATTTACCAACTTCAACTTGTCCCTGGGCGTCTTTTTATCTGCTCATCACAGAGCAGGTCGCAGTCACAGCAGACCATCTCCTGGGCCTGTGAGTGCACTTGGAAGTCTCCGACACTAGAGGTCTCTCTAAGGGTTTGCTGAATGAGGGCCAAATTGCTCAGCAAACAAACCGACAATTAGAAAAGCCCTTGGTTCCAAATTAAGCTCACCTCGTCAAGCACTGGTAGGGCCAGTACCTATCTTGTGCCCATGACTCAGTCAGTGCAGCCTGGAAGTGGGTATTTAAACTGACCAAGCATGGAAGTTTAGATTGAAATTCCTCCCAATCTCTCTTACAATTTACATTCCAGTGCCAGTTGCACAAAATGAATGCTGAGTTTTATTCTTTCCATTTCTTCAGTTCCCATACATAAAGTCCTCCTCTGGGGAAGGAAGCAAGGCACATTTCCTCAACTTATGCTAAGTTGTGTTTTATTTTAGATTTCCATTTCCCTACATTTCATGTAGAAATATTGAATTTGTTACTTTTTATTTTTCAAATATACTATTTAGCTTTTCATAAAAGTTATCCCGCTGCATGCTGTCTTTTTTTTATTTACTTCAGTTCAGTTACACAGTATTTTCTACATATTTGTTTCCCTGAAAGCTGTTTTACAGCCATCGCCTTAATTATAACAGCCGTGCCAGTCGCTCTGTGAGGCTATACTTAAGCCACAGTGGTCCTCTGAGCTAACATTAGAATGCTAACGTGTTTGCAGAGACAATGCTAAGCTGCTGATTTAAGAAGCTATAATTTTCGCCATTACACCATTGTGTTAAGCCTTGCTTTGCATGCTAACATGTGCCTAATGGCGCTAAACGCTAATGCACAGCTAATAATGATAATGATGATTGGTTCTGCTTGGCATGGTGGAAAGTAAGAGGATCAACTCATTAATCTTTATAATGAGGTGCACATGAATATCTGGAGCAAATTCCACAGCAGTCCATCCAATACTTGGCAAGAATTTTCACTAAATATGACCAAAGAGGGGCCATTAGGGCATGTTCTATGCCATAACTGCAACTGTAAATGTCACAGTACTCTAAGCAGCTGTTTGCTAATAAGTTTGCCATATTTTAAAAAGTTGCTAATGCTGTTGTCAATGTCCAAACAGATTTTAATGCATTTTACGTGCTTAAACCTATAAAACTAAGATCTAAATTCTTCTTACACCACAGTTCTCACAGTAAAGATGCACAAAATAAACGAAGCTGGTGCCGTTACAAACTCGCCAACATTACAATGGGTCCAGCCAAATCAGTAAATATCTTTACGGACTCTCTTTTATGTGTCAGGTCAGTGCCCAACATTTACAGCCAAGTTTTCAAGAACGCGCCGTACAAAACGCCCAATCAGACACATCGGATTACAACTTCCGTGATATTTGAAGTGCTGAACGGTGCAATAAAAGCGGCCTGTCTGTCAGTTGCATTTGCTTCTTTATTGAGTGTTATCAAGATTTAGCCAAATGCCTGGAGCCAATCTTGAGCCCTTTATTAAATGTGTGTGCAGCACATATCTGGAGCTTGTTTAACAAACCCAGTGCTGGGAAATGTGGGTGACACGGGTTTCTGAAGCACAGCCGCCAGCAGCTATAAGGCACCGATGCTACATCATGTCTTCAATTACTGAGCTGATGGCGGGCTGACAGGGCCACTTGTCACATTTGACAAAGGACCGAGAACTTTCTATGAAACTCCTGAATAACAGTTTCTTTAAGATGAATTATGTAAAATATAAAGTAGATGTCTACATAAGTTTATCACTTCTAACTCTTTCGTGTGCAAAGGACCCTTTTCCTTATTCCTCTCACTCTTTTAGAAAGCCCTCAATCCTAAGTCTTATTTTAGATCTTTCTCCTCACTGAACTATCAGAACTTTTTTTGGAGACTGAGCAGAGTGCCCACATTTCTCACCCACTTACACCTAAACAGGAACTTTAAAAGTATAGCCTTTAACTTTGTGTGCATTTGAATGAGTGTTGTGCATGCGTCTCCCTCTCCGTGATTGTAGCTGTGCAAGGGTGTGCGTTCGCTTCACAGTTTATGCGTATATGTGATTTTCTACGTTATATTTGCTCCAAGGTATCAATTTGGTGAGCAGGGCTTGACTTGGTGGCCAGTAATAAACTTCTATTCCAGTGCTGCCTGAGCAGTGGCCTTCGCCGCAGCCAACTATGTGGCTGTCCGCCCGTGCCACCACAAGGAGGCCATACATTTGACTGGTATGAGTCATTGGAGGATTATACAGCTCTCAGATGCAGGGCCACAAAGAGGACCGTCAAGTTATGAAGCTTCAAAGTACATTTAAAAGAAATTTTAGAATTCATATTTTAAAAAAATAAACTTTTATAAGGTAATGCGGTGTTCCTGCAGAGACCACCATGTGGTCTACTGGGAATAAAACATTTTAAGTGTTGCACAATACAGAGTGTAAAAGTTTTATAAGGAAGATCTGTCCCTTCATTTTCTGCTTTCTCTCCTCTGCATTGAACAAAGGCTATTCCTGCCAATCAATTGCCTCATCTTTTCTGCTCTCCCATACTGTTAATATCACTTTATCCTCACATCATATCACTAAATGATCTATTTGCTCACCTTCTCTGAGCCAATCAATCCCTTGCCCCCGTGTTGTTTGAGCTCATTGTAAATCTGTCACTCTGCTTTCCCAATCTCCACCTCTTCCCGGTCATCCTAGCAGTCTTCATGAGAGGTCTCCTTCATCTACCTGCCAACTTCATATGCTGCTCCACCACATTCAAACTATTTGGGATTCCTCCTGTCCCTATCTTCCTCAATCATCTGGGAATCAGCTCCATGATGCTGTCACCCATCTCCACCTCTTCCTGGTTATCCTAGAAGTCTCCATAAGACGTCTAGTTCAGCCACCAACACCAGCGTCTAGACTCAAGGGAACCTACCCTATCCCAGCTGTCATCGGACGAGAGGCGGGGTGCCAGTCTGTCGCAGCGCTACAATAAACATGGTCAGCGTTATTTACTCTGATTATTTGCTTGAATGCAAACCAACCTACACACCCTGCTGCTCTAAATTCTCACATGCACATCGGATTCATGGGAGAAAATTCATTGATTCCTCCCCTTCCGATGATGCTTGCAAAACAAGCCACAGTTGTAGGAAATGAGTATCTCCAGTAGGAAGTAGGTCCTAATAAGATATGGTTCTGAAAGTATGCAGACACAGGAAAACTTAAAATTTGTTCACAGAAAGAATATATAAAACATCATCAAATTATGGTGAATGGTCAGGTTCTTATGTTCATAATGCTCTTCACAGAAGGTGTCATCTAAATTTCTCTCAATTCTCTCAGCTGTTGCACTGCTTCCCCAAACCGGGTCACTGAACAGACTTCTCTGATCACAGCAGATTTAACTTCCTCATGTATTGCATCCTGGTATTTTTGCAAGGACCTGTACAGCTGAGTGGAAAAAAATAAATATCCAGGAAAAAACGCTACCTGAATCACAGTGGAAGCAAAGCCGTTTTTGGAAACAATGACACTCCTTTTGGGAGGAGTGATTCCACATGTGGGAATGTGCTTTCTCTCGGTTTAAATGATTCCAGACATGCTGCTCTCCCTATCAGCTTGACGTGAGTGCACCGGCAGCAAGCATGCACGAGTTCACACCGAAAGTCACACATACACAGTTTCACCCTCTCTACACATACTGTATGTACATAGTGATAACATAATACCTGGGTCAGTTTAGTAGGCCTGACCCACTGATCTGCAGAGGTTTTTTGCTGAAGCATCACTTGTCAGTGACTTGTTATGATATTAGGCGTCAAAGACTAATACTGCAAGAGTAAACCCAGCTGGTCTGTCACCTCTGTGTTTGAGCCCTACTCCAAGTGTAAGTGCCTACACTGGAAAAAGGCAATGGATCAACGTCACACAAAAATGTCCATAATGGTTCTTTTATGTTATTGCAGGTCCACCCAGCAGCTTCCTTTGCTTGAAGCCAGGATTTGGGATTCTTTGACAGCCAGATGTTGGACCTAGAAAAAAGGCTTGGGTGGTGCCAACCTCTGCTATTAAGAAGGGCAGAACATATAGGGTTGAAATAAAAACTGTATTTAAAGTGGCTCAAGGACAGTCCATGGTTATAGGGCATGTAAAAAGGGGTCGCTGGTTGTAACAAATCCTTAAAGAATTAGGTGGCGTACACAGAGGAAGAGGCTTGCTGTGATGCGGCAACAAGATAAGTAAAAAATCCTTTTGGCGTCCTAACTGAACTAATGTCAAATTTGAGGTGACGTGACTGAGCCAATGACTCCCCAAAGTTTTCCACAAATTCGGTTCCTACCAGTGAATTTGCTATGCTTTTAGAGATTCAATGATGCCAGATGGCGTGTCATTATTGTTGACAGTTTCTTTTGGAGCGGTGATGACAAGAAGCAAATTCTTGGCGAAGCATATATAATATGCTGCTTTGAACAAATAAATAAATTTAAAAAAAATGGGTGAATTGTAACTATTTTTATTTTTAAGTTCTGTTTGTTAAACGCTGAAACATTCAAGGGTGAGAAATATACAATATTATTTAATAAGTTTATTATACTTTATTTCCTCTGCACCAAACTGCAAACAGACAAGGTGAGCAACCAGGTGGGGGACAGAGTGGACTATTTATCATTTTAAAAATCCCTCGTGTTTTCGGCGCGAAGAAGAGACACGCCTTTTTTGCGTAAGGTGAAAATAGGCGCGTTCGACTTGATGCAGATCTGTCTGAGTCTGACTTGACGTGATGCATGCTGGGTAGAACAAGTTCATTTTAACCAATCATATTCGAGATCTATGA
>JASGAT010396197.1:0-13543 GCA_030220025.1 Chelon auratus
TATGTGAAGCAAAAGAGTTAGGGTTAGATGTTGAATATACGTATTGAAATTTAAGAATATCTTGAATAAATGACAAAATATGCAAGCATTGCTCTTAAAATAATATATTGCACTGAATTATGTTGTAGTGTATAAAGTGTATGAAAACAGCATAAAAGTACATGAGGTCTAAGTCTTGCGCTTGAGAAAAGACTAGAATTACATGGGTTTAACTAATAAATGATGAATAGGTAATACATCTGTCCATATCTCTTGATTTATTACCCACAGGATATCTGTGTCCTTTACATGCAGTCTGACTGACCTCTGTTTGAGGCAGTGTCTTTCCTGAGACATCACTCCCCCTCCGCAGGTACGAGTGCAGGCAGTCCACTTGGCCCACTCACCCCACCAGTAAGTGGTCACCTCCAGTTCCTCCTCCAGGCTGTTGGAGGCCACGCCATCCTCCTGCACACAAACACACACATGTACATAGATAGATAGATAGATAGATAGATAGACATAATGATGATAATCAGTGGTGGACAGTAACGAAGTAAATTTAATTGAGTACTGTTCTTAAGTACAGTTTTTGAGTACCTGCACTTTACTTGAGTATTATTTTGGGGGGATACTTTTACTTTCACTCCACTACATTTGAAAGACAAATATTGTAATTTTTACTCCACTACATTTCTGTTGATGTTCTCGTTACTCGCTACTTTTGAGCTTACGTCAGCTGATTTATTTTTTCAAAATTCTGAGAAAATAAACTGTTTCTGCTGATTCGCATATGGTTTATCTTACATACAATCCGTACAATGGAGGAAGTGTTATGGTTTGAGTTTTTGTCATATGTATGTTATGGTTTGAGTTCTTTGTCTTATGTTAATACTATTTGTGGCCGTGGTTAGGTTTTCCTTTTTTTTCTCTCCAGCAGTGCAGGTGGTGGCTCGGGGGCATGGCTGACCCACTTTGTCTTGGAAGTGCACCTGAGTTCCATCTTGCAATCGCCACTCCATAAAAGCCTGGTTCACCCCCGACACCAGTGTCAGATGATTCTGTTTTCTAGCCATGTCAGTATCATTGCCGTCTGCCAGCCTCCAGTCACCACCGCCTGCAGCGTTCTGCTACCTTAAGTGGTTTTTTGAGTTATTGTTTTTTGAACTGAGTCAAGATAGTCAAAATAAACCTTTGTTAAACCTGCTACAAGCGTCTCTGCATTTTGGGTCCTCCCTGTACTCAAGCCGTCACAGAAAGAAACTGGAGAAACACCTGGAGAAACTCCCACCGAGTACCCGTGGCCTTATCTCAAACCCATGTTTGAGATTTTTCCCACAAAAACTGATTCGTTTCAGTTTAAATGCGTGTTGTGCTTAGCGCGAACAAATTATATCACGGCCTACAAGAACGCATCTTCCAACCTGAAAAAGCACGTCGCGGCATGTAAAGTAGCTACTGACGTTAGCTGGCTTAATTATTCGTTAAATTGCTGATGAACAGAGAGAGAGAGACTGGGTGGGTGACGCACCCGCACGCGTTAGTGATGTGCGTCTGTCTTTGATGTGGCTTATCTGGCTCAATTTTGGCTGTGATGCATGATATAAGGAAAGTAAACTAGCCAATAAGATCTTTATCCGTCAATACAAGTTATTGTACTGCCTATTTAACTGAAGATATTCACTTCATATTTTCTATCTTTTTTTATGTAGAGAAAGCATATGGATGTCAGATGCAAAAATATACTGAACTGACCGCAGCTGTCTGCAAGAGAAAGAGTGAGGCTGTGGATTGTAGAGTGGATTGTATAATGACACTAAAGCTACTTTCCTTTCCTGTATTTCCTGAGATACTTATTAAATACTTTTACTTAAGTGTTTTTTTAAGCAAATACTTTAGTACTTTACTTAAGTAATATTTTGACTAAGCTACTTTTACTTGTATTGGAGTAATATTTGACAAGGAGTATCTGTACTTTTACTCAAGTAGTGAAGGTGTGTACTCTGTCCCCCTCTGATGATAATAGTTCAGAAGTTGTCATTTTAGCATTAGTCACATATTGAGAGTAGTAAACTGTATACAGGCAACTTCACTGAAAACATGGTTTTATCATAGAAGCTGTTTTGGACCCAAAGCACTGTTTCTGTTGTTAAATGGTAAGCAGCAGAAACAGCATCTTCACCTGCAGTAGAGTTAGCACGAGACACTGGAGGTTGTAATTTCAGCTGTGGCAGTCGTAACAACAACAGCAGCAGTAAAATACTGTGTAAAAGTGCTGGGTCGTCAGAGCAGCGTGCGTCAGAACCAAGCTGAATCACAGCAAATGAGCGTCATAGTGTTTTGTGCCGGGGCTGCCGTGTGTGAAGACGTTTAGCGTTTCACACATTCCTGATGTGCATGAGCAGCCTTAACTCTGCGTCCCTTTATTCAGACAGATTCATCAGAGTGACCGCTGGAATGTGTGCACTGAGCTCCTTGTAAAGGTGTGAGACAGAGCAGCTGCGAGAGAGGGCGAGAGACACTGGGAATACCAGACACACAGCGAAAGTGAGAGAGCGACAGGGAGGGCTGAGGCAGAAAGAGTGGAGAGGAGCAAGTGACTGGTGTACGCTGTCAGATCAGTTTGGCCCATGGTCTGTGTACTTTGTGGTATTTCAAGTTTGAAAACAAAGAAATGAAAAAAAATATATTATAAAGAATTTATTTGAATTTAAATTTAACAAGTAAAGACACAAAAATGCTAAACAAGTCAATTGATCTTTAGTCCGCTAATATATAAATAAAAGAAAACAGAAGGAGAACTAAAAGAGAAAACAGACGTTTCTGATTCATTTAAAACCAGAAGTTTTTGTGAAGCAGAAAAAGATGATGATGAAGAAGAAGACGTTTGGTTGACTGACTGATGATTTTGTAGCTCTCTATGAAAAACTTCTGTTGGTCAAACGTAGCACAGACATGACTTTGGAACTATATTCACATGTCATTTTAGACCTAATGACACAAGGTATGTCATCTGAAGTGCTTATCTAAGGTTTTAGCTAAAGAAACATCAGAAAATGTTGTGCTGAACCCTGAACATGCCCCAGGCTGTCATAATTATCCATGCCTGTTAGAACAGTGCACAAGTGTTGAATCTGGTTGTTTATTTTTTTTGCAGAAAGAAAATTTAGGCTAATTCGAACCTTCACTTTTTTGTTTTAGAGTACAGAAAGGTTTCTTTTTTCATTTTGGGATTTAAAAAACAGTTTAAAAGCAAGCTTTTTTAATCCATTTCATTAGTCTGAGCTTTAGAAAAAAATAAAGTTATGACATATCCAAAGTCAGCAGGTCACTGAAGAGCAAAAAGAGGGAAAGGGTGCCCCCCAGGAAGAGAGAGAACAACAAAAAGGTGGTGGATATGTTGGCCTAAAACCTGTAGTCCGTATATGTACTGACAAAATCATCATCATCATTCATTATGACTTGGTTTTATCATTTAAATTTAGGTTAAAGCAAAAAAGATGTTATTATGTTATATTATGTTATTTCAAAAAAGAGAAGGAAAAGTAAAGAGAAAAAGGGAATGGAAAGGGAAAAAGAGAAAAAAAAATGAAAACTAGGGCTGCCCTGACACCATCTTTAAAAACAGTGAGAATTCATTAACAAGAGAACTCATAAAATGGACGCTTCATAAAGTGAAAACACCGTTGCACTATTGCTATGGACAATATCCGTAACAGAGAATAATAACTACTTTTCAACCTCAGAACAACAATCCAGCGACCAGGGTTCACCATTGTGTTTCAGACAAGACCTCAACAGAAACGTCAGACCAGTTGTAATAGGATTACGTTTTCCTCTGGAACAATAAATGATCTTACAACAAATCATTTAGGGCTGCAACAAATTATCAAGGTCAGTTTGCTTGGAATACATCGACATGTTTACATTCATCCCCAATTATAGCCGCATAGGTGATGATGATTGGCTAAGGTAGTGTATGATTTCATGGTAAGCCAATCAGCAGCAGGGCAGTGTTCAGTTGGGCGGGTGTTGTTTAAACACAAACACGCGCATAGCAGTATCACACAAGTGTTCAGAGATAGACTGCAGCAATGGAGAGATGGGAGCATTCAGAGGTAAAGTTGCCGTTTTCAAGGTGGAAGTATAGGCACTACTTTAACCTCATTGAGGTAAAAGGCAAGAACGAACACGTGAAGTATTCATTACACTCAGATTTTTTTTTTTTAATTCTTAGACGTATTTAAACATACATTTATTTTTTTTTAAGCGTAAAGCATTAGTTACTTTCCCTGGTAAGTAGTTACTTTTATAGTGGAGTCATACAGTTACTAACGCAGTTACGTTTTGGGAGAAGTACCTAATAACTATAATTAATTACTTTTTAAAAGTAACGTGCCCAACACCGGTTAAATGTAAATATGACAGTTTGTCACCATGTCACAATGTTTACATACAATTACGCTGAATAAATTTGAAAAGTTGTTGAGTTGTATCATCAGATTTCAATTCACAACTTACAGCGGAGTCAGTATTTGGACTTTTGTTTGAGGATGGTTGATAGTCAGTGACTAGGAGTCAATCTTGTGTTTTAGAATATAACTCAACAAAGATTATCTAGAGCAGATGCTAATAACGATACTAAAGTTTAGCATGGCTGCACGATTCACTTACAGTCCATGAAAGAGAAGATACGGGAAAGATCTGGAAGAGCAACTCAGACGCAGGCAAACAGCATTAAGTGTTTCAGCAATATTAGCAGATTGTTTGTGTACCTGCAGCCCCCTGGTAGACAGGTTCCCCACGGACACAGCAAGAGTCAAGAAGCCCAACAGGACCACTCCTGTCTCCACACACTGCTCCCACGACGAGACCCTCATCCTGATCAATCAGAAACAGAGAGAGAAAGCAGTGTAACATGCAGATGAATGCGGTGCAAGACAAAGAGGACAAAAGTGCCAAAAACTGCGGTTCCTCTAATGTCCACTTGAGGCTGTGAAAAAAGAATAAAACACATTTAAATGTCTAAACTCAGCATTGTACTTGTGATAGCTTTCATCAAACACAGAGCAGTGCATGTTGAATTGATGGAGGGGCCAGAAACATGTCTGTCCCAGTGATGAGTTTTTAACAATGGCTTTCAGGGTAAGAAGGGAAATATGCTGACCACTAATGATTTCTTGTGGCCAGACACGTGCGGTATGAAATGAAACGCAAACCAAGGGCCAAGACGTGTGGGTGTTTCTTCTCTGCTTACAAGCCTACATAAGACGCTGGAGTAGTTTTTTTTTTTTGGTTGGTTTGTTATTGGGGCCGTGAGAGCACATTTGTGGTTGTAATATTTTCTCTGTGACTCGGCAGTGAAATCCCTCAACTCTGAGAACATCTGTGCTCGTTTAGGGGGGACACCGTAGAGCTGCAGCTTCCTAGGCTCCGTCTAAAACTCCTAAATCTATCTAAAAGCAGTAGCAATGTACTAGGGAGAACTCCCTAAGGGGCCCCAACCTGATATGACAAATTTGAAACAAGAGCGGTAGCAGTAGCTTAGCTCAGAGACATTTCAATCACTGTTCCCTGTTGTTTTATACAACACTAGTGAAGGAAAAAAAGCTAATAGGCTTTTCTTTGTTAATGTTAGTTATTTGGATAATTATTCCTAGAGCCTCAACAGACTCTACAATCACCTCTGTAACACGCTATATAACGGCACGGCAAGGAAAGGGCATTTCTTTCAGACAATGCAAGCTGCAAGGCATTTGAATATGCTGGCAGTCCGTGGCAAGCTGGCGCTGGCAGGTGGAGGGTGACACAGACAGGCTGCTGAGAGGCCACAGGTGTTGGAGACGGGAGTTGGAAAGCAGAGGGGCCCCTGTAAAAAGTTAAACAAGCCCCAATGTGCTGGAAGGACAGAGGTAAGTTTCCTTGGACTTCACACAGGTAGGTCTTTGTTTGGTTCTTCAGATTATGAAGAAATGTAGATGTCTGTATGTGAAGGCTAACGTGAATGGGCACAGACGCACAGGAAAGGGAGGGAAGGAGATGTAAATATATGAGTTTAATGACTCGATGAAACTGCAGATTTGTTAAGAGGATACAGCAGTTTTTAACGGACCATACCGGGAAAAACATTCCTCCAGTATAGTCCAATATTCTTTTGTCAGTTTGCATGTGGGAATCTGTTCACTGTTTATCATGCATGTTAAAGCATGAGGAAAAAGACAGGGTGTGCGATCAGAAGACACGTTCCAGGAGGATTTTATAGGAAAATCCAGCAGCTCCAAATATAAACAGCAAACCTGCTGAGCAACAAAGAGAAGCTGCGTAACCAGAGGTGTTTTGGTTTCTAGGATGCTTTCAAGAACACCCGCAAAAAAGATTTGGATTTTCTAGAATGATTTAACCTTAACACTGAGACTGTGTTAATGTCTGGATGGGCCACGTTTAGATGAGTGAAAATGTGGGTTTTAAAAGGACACTTACAGTACACACAAATATCTTCCAATATACTACATACTAATCGGCAAGTGCTTTGTTTTTATTATTTCCTCAACAAGTGACAAAGAAATCTGATTTAAGAAACAAGCTGAAACAAAGGCAACTGGACTTCAGCTGTTTCTTGAAGATGTTTCACCACTTATCCAAGACGGGAGATGAATTTACACACAGAGTTTCTTTCTAGGAAGGGTTTCATAGTACATCTCGTGTCCTGAGGTACAGTTAGGCAGCCTTGTTAAAATAAGCAAACAGTCGTCTCGCCCTGTTTGCAGTCTGGCTTTCTCTGGCATTAAATATTGGTGACAGGTGTCTTGAAGCAGGCCGCAGCAGCACCTGGACTTCATTATCCAACCAGACACAGCTGGAGCCCGGCCAGCTGCCAAACACACAGTCACACACGGAGGAGACGGACACTCAGTCAGACACAGCTACACACGTGCGTGTGTGTGTAGGCTCAGACAGTGGTGTGACTCAGTACACACACACGTGCGCGCGCGCGTCAGCCATCGTACTCGCTCATGCTCGAGCTCGAGCCATGTGCACGTGCAGGTATGCAGACGCCCTAGTATGAATGTACACACTCTCTGCTGCTGACACACACGTGCAGGTCTGTACGACTAACCTGAACCGGAGACTAATTTTCAACTCAAGACTAAACCACTGCCCTCAAATGGCCCCTGCAGTGTCTCATTCACATCCTCACTTTGTTGCTACATCTTCACTTCATACTCCACTGTCCGCACACGACCCAGTGTCTTAGCTTTGCTGAAATATCATCCAGTTTTTCTCACAAAAACTACTAAAAGGTCCTTAAATGTTTTAACTTTACTGCAGTTGGGATGTCCCAATTGGAATTAGAGCTGATCCAGGCAAGTTCTTCTTCTTTGTTTTTTTATTTTTTATTTTTGTCAGCTTTGACACTAACCAACCACCGCTAAAACAAACGCAGAAGAAGTTTTGACACACATCATTCAGTACCACCAACTTAATTCAACATCTACAATAAATCATTAAATGGAATCCATGGAGCCCACTCAAGCAATGACTGCACCCCAACATCAATGACAAACCCTGAACACTGTGTTTAAAAGAAGAGGAAGGTTTCCTGGAGACAACGTCAAGGAGAAAAATATTCCAGAGAGGGTGTTTATGGTATTAGATGACCAGAACATTTCTGGAGCAGAGAACACAGGTTTTCTAGAGCCAAGGTACGAGCTACCCTCTCAAGACTACATTAACTCTGACAGATCTATTTATTGGACTGAATCCAGACACGTCTAGGAGAATACAAGGAAGAGAAGAAAAGACTTTAGGAATCTACAGGGGTGGACATTTTAATTTAATTAAGATCAGATTGGGACTCAGTCGATACACAATGTTAAATGGTCAGGATCGGATCGACATCCCTATACTGCAGTGCCTTCTCTTTGGTCAGCCGCCATTGTTACACCCGAGCTTTTGTGTCTTTCCATCTTGTGCAGGTTTGTCTGGATCACACACACTCAAACTCAAGCAGACCTTTTGCCTCTCTTTTTGTCTTCCTCTTCCCTTCTTCCATCTGCTGTCGTTACCATGGTTCGACCCCACCCTGCAAGCCCCCTGGGCCCCCGTACTCCCTGTCTTCTTTTTGTAGCGCTGGCAGCCTCAGCAGGCAGAGAGTAGTGGTCTGTCCCCTTAGTGGGATATGTATGGATGGACAGATATTTCTGATCAGTACTGGACATTTATGAGCTCGTACTGGATGTCATCAGTGCTGTCCTCCGACCTTTGTAAAAAGAGACGATGATGGATAATAGACAGAGAGATGGAGACAGAAGAAAGGGAAGACTTACTTACTGAGTAAGCAGGGCAGCGTAAGAATCTGAAGAGAGGTAAGCAAAGTTTCAATGCCCCAGTTGGGCAAACGGAGACTGAGTTAATTGGCTCGCACCTGAACTCAGACCTATTTATTGAGTTGCTCTTCAGAGCTACTTTTCCCAAGAACCCAACCACTGCGTCTGTATCAGAGTCACTCACAATGCAAGAACAAAAAACACCAAATGAACCTGAGGCAGGTTTTGTGAACTGATCAGACCTTCTGTGCAGATGAACCATGTGCTGTCACTGTCTATACACTGACTTTTAGCTCTATTAGCACACCGCAGTTATTCTCCATCAAACCAGCCTGATTTTTAATAATCAGGCAAAACAACGACAGTTGGAGGACGATCATTTCTGATTCATTTCTCTTTTCACTGTAGACACTCCCTGCTGACCACAGTCACTTTAAAGAGCGAGACACTTTACAGTTTCAAGACCACAGAGGGTGAATTTGGGTTGATGAAGCCCTTCAGCTAGTACTGTCTGATTTGCAGTTGCACTGCACACATTTTACAGTAACAAACTGAGATGGAGGTTCAGCCAACGCCTGTTAAACTTGCAGCCACCTTCAGATTAGTGGTCAAACAAATCACTTACCTGCAATACAATACAAATGGACACTGAAGGTTTCCATTATGTTGAATCAACACCTTCTTTATTCCGTGTCTCAGTGCCTTAGAGTTGGGACTTTCAGCAATTACTTGATAAAATCAGTGCTTTTCAATATCAAAATGGGCAAATCAGTCTGATACATACCCAAAGTAGCATGCATAAAAGAAAATTAGCTCTCATATGTGATACTTGAGTCTGAAGTGACTCTTAACTTTAACAGGGACCCCCGATCCTGCCTAATGTTAGCAAGGAGTCCTTTTACACAAGCAGATGTCACTTTTCTATTTCAGTCTTTGAAAAAAAAAAACGTTTTGCACGTACAATTTGACAGGAAAGATGTGGGGAGATTTTATTCCTGTAATTCTCTGCAGCATTTAAAGTCTACTGGCACTGGCATGAATGTGTGTCTCTACCTCACCAGTTTACACACACACACTCACATCCCAACAGCTGACAAGTTTCCAGACAGGAACACACACACACACAAACACGCATGCCTGCACAAAAATACACACTCTCTCCCAGAAAGAGAGTCAGCATTATTTTGGTGGATTTGTTTTGGTCTGGTGCAAAACACAAGTCTCATTGGCTCTGGAGTGGCTCGTAAACACACACACACACACACACACACACCCACACACGCATACACATGCAGACATGCAAAGAGCCAAATAAGACGCACACACACACACAGAATCACACAAACTCTAGCGTGCACACACAGAGGAGGTTTCAAATATTTACACACTCACCTCGCCTGCAGCAGTCCAAGGGCGTCTTAGTCGGCGTTGAGGATGCCGCTCAGTGTGTGTGAGTGTGTGTGTGTGCGTGTATGCGGGTGTGTGTGTGTGTATGTGTGAGAAGGGGGGATGTGGTAAGTGTGTGTTAGCAGCAGCAGCGGCAGTGGCTGTAGTGGTGTTTGGTGGTGCTGTGTTGGAGAGTGCTGCTGTCTTGCCGTGGAGTTAAGTTGGAGAGACGGAGAGAGAGTTGGGAAGAAAGTGAGGAAGGGAGGGAGGTAAGGTGTGCTCTCCCTGCATCCCTCTCCCTCCTCCTCCTCCTCAACCCTCCTCCTCTTCCTCCCCCTCCTTCCCAGCAGGAGCAGCAGAGTGGCAGCGGAGGGAGAGGGTGGGAGGATCAGAAGAGAAAAAAACATATATATAAAAACAGAAGAAACCCCAGGGTTCTGCTTTCGTTCTCTTTCCTTTCTCCTTGAGTCCTCTGAAGCCTCCTTCTTTCCATGTGAACCTGTTGCAGGGATGAAGAGTCTGAGACAAGCAACACAGACAGACAGACATATTGGAGACAGAGGTGGACTCTTTCATTTCCCACAGTGCTCTTCTTCCCCTGGGTCCTCTGCCTCCACGCTTGACAGAAAGTTTCCGGAAGTTCTCATTTATTTTCTCAGGTTGCCCTGAACTGGATATTTTCTAAACTTCTAACAAAATATCCAAATCCACATTTCTGCACACAGAAAACACAATGTCATCTCCTGAAAACACCGGCAGAATCACAAGTCAGGCCCGATAATGTTCTTCTTTCCCAAAGGTTCATGGTGTAAATCCAAATGAATATTTTATGGATGAGGGACAAAACAAGGTAATTTCGAACCAGGAAATTGTGGTTTTGCAGTTTGATTGCTAAATTCGGATGAGCTTGGCATCTGGCGGCTAATGGAATCACATGAAGAAGAACTGCCCGATCATGCAACCTCTAGATAAGCAGAGTGAAAACTTTATTGCCGTGGGCAGCATTGTCACGCAACAAGTGAGCATCAGCAAATGATGCACAGTTAACAAAGACATATATAAAGATCACAAACAAAAGCAAAAGGACTCTATTGCCATGAGGCCTTGCATCAACGGACAAGACAGACTTTTCAAGGCTACACTGATATTGATTTGCATCTTTGAAAAACACTTAAATGCGCAGTCAAAGCAAATGCAGTCATCTTTTTTTCAGTGTGTTTATTAATGTTGTTAATAGTTTTAGATGGACTTCAACTATTAGGCTGCCAGAGAGATAGAAGGAATTTTCTGTCTGGAGAGTCTGGAGTCTCTCCGTTGGGAACTGATTATGCCCTGACAAAGATCTATTAAATTGTTTGGGTGGTGCTTTATATGGTGATGGACAGAAAACTAACAGCTATGTAGCCATACACGTCATCTGAGCGCTGTGGAGTTTGATTTGTTTACAGCAAAACGGCTGCCGCTGGATGACTCAGCTATTTGGAATCTGCTATAGTGTCTGTTGTGCAACATACTGACAGTGAAATAACTTTAAAGGACAAACAGTTAACAGCCCTTAATCCCTAATCGTAATGGTACATACTTTGTTGCACTGATCACAGACGTATTGGTTGAATCACAACCAATAAAAAAATCCAAATGGTGCAATACCATACTCATCTATCGGCTAGAAGTTTGGTTTAACCTTCAATAATCTGTTCGGTAGGAATATCAGATCTCCTAACAACCATTTAACACTTGATCTGCTGGTTTCTCTCTGGTTGGAATATTCTTTCTAAGCATGTTTTCTCCATGTGGAATAAATATCAAGTGATGAATTTACAGGAGGCACAGAAAAATAGAGGTAGCAAAGCAGATTTGATGTTCCACAGCAGCAGAGTCCTATAGTGCTAAATATTTTGCAGTATGCACAGATATATGATAAATGATCAGGGTCCATGTGAACAATCATGTTGGATCTCTGTTCAGAAAGGTTCAAGTCAGGTTGACAAACATTTAAACGATGACAATTTGGCACTGCAGGGGACCAGAAACAAACTTTTGTTGGAGCTACATGTAATGGGCAGCTTCAGAACAGCTTAAGTGCTATTCACTGTGGTACACCTGTGAGTGTACTTGTCTCTGGTGAACGATAATTTGGAGACAACAGATTGTGTGTTTGTGAACATAGACTGCAAAAAAAGTGGTTTGCCATGACATCTCCTCAAAACTGAAGCCAAAGCGTGGTGAGCTCCCCCTGGTGGCTGGTCGCAGTATAGGTCATAAGCGCCACCTCCCCAATGTTAGTGGATGGAACTTAGGGGGAAACTAAAACACTGAAATACACATCAAATACATCTTTTCAAAGATGGCTTCTGCCAGGTTAGGTAGTTATCACCCATATCCTTGGGATACAAGGGTCAGTTTGACCAATGGGAGGAAGTGGAGACATGTCATCAGTTGTATCATTGGCAGTATCAAAAGCTAGCAGCCAGTGACATCTGACAAGGCTTTTATCAACTGTAATTACATGATACTTTGAGTTTTTAACATTTTTCTGTCTCTTCATGGTATTGGTATTAACTTTTGGATGGATTTTCTGCTGTTTTAGTTTTCTTTATGTTTCCTGTTTGTGTATATATCAGTTCGTCTGTTGTCTTTTCCTAGATGTACTCATGTTTACCCTCTTGCTGAACTTGTGTTTTTGGACTTTTTTTCATTAAACTGACTTTTTGTTTTTCTATCGTGCCTTTTCCCTTAGTGTGTTTTGCATTTGTGTCCTCCTCTTTTCCAGGTCCACATGAACGTGTATTCTAATTATACATGTGATCGAACAAATTACACACCAAATTAGAAATAAAACAGTCATCGTAAGATGACATAATTTTTAGAGTGTTAGTGGTATTGTTGTACACATCTATTTAGTGAAATATCTATATTTCACTAAATATTATAATATCCAGCCTGCAAAACAGTTGGTGCCAGCTCTGTAGGGAATGCTGAGTCCCCTCAAACTACAGACGTTTGGTTTCAGGCTCCACTTTTTTCTTTCAGGTGAACTATATTCCTTTAAGTGATCCGAAGCCAAGAGCAGATGGGAGGACAGTGATTCAGACAGAGGAAAGAGAGACGAGGAGTGGAAGGTGAATGATGAGAGGAGGACGAGCAGACGTCTGAGGACCACCGTGTCTGCCCACCGTGTCGTCGCCCCCCTCTCCCTCATCCGTCTGTCTCGCTCACTCCTGTTTTATTACGATTTCTGCTCTTTTCTCTCTCGTGTGTTTTTTCTCTATCGTCTTCTGCTGTTATTTCTCACCCCTCCCTCTCTTCCTCTTCTTGTGTTTCTGTCTCTCCGTCACACTCTTTTATTCACTTCTCTGTTTCTACAGCTGTCTTCTTAGCAGTGTTGCACTTGTTCTCTCTCTGTCGCCGTCTTCTCTTTCCTCTCTCTTCGTTTAATTATTTAAAACATCCCCAGCCTATAGTCACACAGATTTGGATCAGTAATTCTAAATTGTAAATATTTTAATCCAAAAGATTTTCATGCTGATTTGGCAGCACTTTATTTATGCAAGTCTTCCATTCATCCATGCTCTTAGTAACTTCCCTCTGATCTTCCTCCTCCATCCATTTTCAGTCCTTCTTCTGAGTCTGCTGCCGGTGTGTCTGCTGGCTACATTAGTTGGCTACAGTCTCCTGATTTATAAGCTGATAGAGAGAGTTCAGTGAGGCTGCCAGACCAGAGGAATATGCCACCGGCCACTAATTAAAGCCCACCGCCCTCCCCTTGAGAAAAAAAAATAAGAGCTGGTGAGAAAATGTGTTGCACGAGGGCTTGCAAAAAAACACACCCATGAGAGTGTTTTTTTTTT
>JASGAT010396199.1:2595-19611 GCA_030220025.1 Chelon auratus
ATTAAAAAAAAAAAAAAAAAAAAAAAACAGCTTTGACTACACTGCTGAAAACTAGTCAGGCTTGTGCCTCTGAATAAGTGGAAAGCAGCTGAACTAGCACGAGCTTTGTGTTTGTGTTCAGGTTTAACAATATTATCTTCATCCTGCAAGTGCCTCCTGCCTTATCAGCTGCGTCGTGTTTGGTCAGTGGGTTTAAAACAGGCACATGACTCGCAGTATGGCTCTATAGGCAACGACAAGAAAGGGGGGAATGATGGTGAGATAGTTGCTCTTATGGTGCTGAAAGCAAATTACAGTATTTATCCTCATTCGTAAAGCCACTAATCATTGTCAGCATGCATGGCTGAGGGGTGATATAAAAGAGACAAGAGAGTGTTGCTTAATGTTAATGGGCTGTATATGGAGGGGAAGGCAAGAGATGATTACCTGATTAATTCGTGCTTAAGGCTGTGCGGGAGGCAGCTTACTCTACGTCTGATTGTTGTTGAGCGTGGAAAAGTGCTGATCTGAGATAAACGTAATTATATTTAGTGCGGCTACTTCCCTTCTGCCAGGGATAAATAAATAATAAAAAAAAATGCTGTTGATTTTGTTTATTGTTGGGACAACTTTCAGCATTGGGTTTCAGCACCGTGGACAGCTCATGACTGTGGAAGCTGCAGTCTTTTTTTTTTTTAAGCTCAGATCTGTAGTATCTGAACCTAACAAACAAAACTGCATTCCCAAAGCTGTTTTTGTGTGTTAAGCTGCTTGACAAGTCAGCAGGAACTTGTCAATAACAGCTGATGTTTTTGAACCCCTGCTCTGTGGTTGACTGCCTGATTGTAATGGCGGCTGAAAGTTCACGACGCGGAGGCCCCAGGTTTTGGTGGGAGCAATAACTAGGACTGAAATCCTGCGTGGTGATATTGCAAACAGCGGCTGAGTCGTTGCTAGGCGTGCTCGTATGCTCATTCATCACTCGCCGCTCTCACATATTATGTCACTGCAGGATGTTGTGATCGTGCCTTGAGGGGATAGGTGTCCTACTTCAGCTGGGATTGTCTACTCTGCCTTTAACCGCGGCTGCTCGGTTCCGTGCTCCGGCTTTGACCCCGACTGTGGCGTGCGGATCTGATTTCCCCTACTCTGCTGGACACGGGGACACAGGCGGGAGTCTCAGAATACCATTTTCATATCTTGGGTTTGAGCGGTTCAAGCGGATTGTACGTCGGCTCATGAGAGGGGATCAATCAGCAACATACGGAGCGTGTGCCTGGCACAGCAGAGAGTCGTCAGCTTCACACCACCCCCAATATTTTCCTACCTGTGTGTTTGTGTGTGTGGGTGAGGGAAGCAGAAGTAGTGTGAGGGCAAGTGAGAGAAAGAGAGAGAGAGAAAGGAGAAGAGACTGTGAGATGAATGCAGATTACTGGCCCTTAAATCTGGAGCCATCACAGTAACAGTAAGGGCTGGCAGACATGACTCATCCACTATCCGTGCTGGGGAATGTGTATGTGTGTGTGTGTGTGTCCTCGGTGAAACAACTGTAGCCTAGATACACGCGTAGAGTTGATTGTATTGTCTCACTGTACTGACGGCTCTTGTCAAATCAAAGGTAATTTGTACGTTTCGTTTCCTGAGTTTCTAGGAATACAAACGCAGGATTTCAATATTAAAAAAAAAAGAAAGAGAAAAGCCTTTTGTTTCTATTTTTATATCCGTGTCCTGTCTGTCTTCTCAAAGGCACTTGTATTTGTGCCATCCAGACAAAGCTTTAAAAACCTATCTATAAAAAGATTAGCACAATCAAAAATAACCGGGTGGAAGTTGAGTGCCTTTTTAGTGCTCTCTGAGATGCAGTTTACGTCACTGTCATTCTGATTGAGTCCCAACTATTAAAAGTAACCTCGCTCCCCAAGAACTTAAGCCCATGCTGAAATGTTTGGTGTGCGTTTTCCCTTTTTTTTCAAGATCTTCATGCACCCTTGTGTCTGTTTTCTCTTCAGAGCAGCATGCTTCCCACCTGTCGGCATTCCTAATGGGGAGAGACGGGGAGGAGGCGAGAGGTGGATGCTTAGATTGGACCTGCTGGCAATAAGAGGAGGATGAGAATGGTGACGTGATCTGACCGAGCGCATGGCCGTTCGCCAAACTGTGTCAAATCGACAACCTTCACACCTCCTACACAGCCTGTCAATGTGTGGAAATGGACATCTGTAAGTGATCCTGTCAGTTAAAGAGGTCCATTTCTTTCTTTCTATCTATCCCTTGTTTGCTCTTCACACCAGACCACAGAAGATGTTCTTCTCATTGTCTCCTCCTCCTCACCTTTTCAATTTTCCACTTCTTTCTTATCTCCTCTCAGTCATCTGTCAGCATTCTGTTCATCTTTTCCACCGCCCTGTCTCTCTCTCCCTTACTATTACCCTATACACAGCTCTTCTGATGTAACCCTTTCGCTCTCTGTTCTCATTTGCCATCGAGCTGTCTTCCTCTTTTCTCCTTTCTCTTTCCGGGCTTTCATCTGTATGACGTCAGAGGGCATTAAGACTCAGCATCTCTGATTGGTTAAAGAATACAACACCCTCCGCATGGGCCGACGATCCTGAGTGGATGTTACGAACTGACAAGAGAACCGTGATACAAGGTAAGCTCAGGAACCTTTGTCCTTAGTCACATACAGTTTGAGATTTTTAAGTTATTTTCCCGGCAGCCGTTGATTTCCATTCATTTCTGCAGAGTGTGAAAATCAGTCAAAGTATTCTTGAAATTTAATTGGCTTAATTCAGTAACAGCCAACAACCACACATATGTTTAAAAAAGCTGTAAATCTGTTTTGCCAGAGCCTTCGAATAGTCTGCACTGCACTTCTCTGGGAAGTGTACTACACTGACGAAAATAAAAAAAATAAAACAGGCATATGTGCTGGTGTTTATGGAGACCTGTTTCACGATAATCTGGTTTGTCACAATAGGGAAAGCACATTTCATTTATGGGAGGTAATGTAATGTAATGGCTTATGACATTTAATGTAACTGAGGCATCAATAATTGCACCCGTGCTCTCCCTCCTCGGACCCTAACCCTAACCCTAAGTCAAAAGCCAAAAAGGTCCGTTGGTGAATCAAATGTACATTGTTCAGCGCACAAGTCGCCAGTGGACTGGAGGGGAATTTGGACAGTGATGGAGATGCAATCGTGCCGTTTGAGCTCCCACCCCCGCCCAACACCACCTCCGCCCGGCCGCAGGGTTTCACTCCGGTGATCGATTGGCTCACCCCGATTTCCATTCCAGGAATCCCTAAGCAGCTTATCAACGCCGCTCACTTTCCCAAGGACACCGGCCATTCCCATATCCACAATCCTGAATTCCTGGCCTATATTCCCACTGTGCAATCTGGATCTCTGCATTCACTCAGCCTCCAGCTTCAAAAGAAATGTGCCTGTCAGGAAAGACAGCTTTTACCCCGCGAGGAAACATACAGAATACAAATACATACGAATACAAATAGAGGAGGTTTGTTTGTGTTCACCCTTGAATTCTGTGTAATATCAGCACTGTGTGACTAGGTACACAAATCGCTTATTTATACCCCCTTTATGCTTTATGTTATATGTTTTATTTTGACAAACTTCATCCAAGAAGACCATCCAGTGGCATCCTAATAACCATTATGTGCATAAAAACACGGTTAAATATGTGCATAGTGTAGTTAAATGAACTTCTGCGTTAGGGTGTGTGTTCGTCTCCCCCCTCTATTACCCTGATGTTACATCACTGATGGCCTGAGACTGTATCCTCATACTCTCAGAGTCTCTACACACACTTTTACATGATGATTGCTCTCTCTGGGAAAGGAAAGGAACAGAAGGCGAAAGAAAATGATAATCACACAGTGGATTTAACACTTCTTACTTTAGTTCTAAGAGCATCACAAGACCTTGACTCTTTTTAGCAGAGAGTGAGATATGTATTACAACTTGTAATGTGAAATATTTTTAAACACTTAGCTGGAATGTACTTTAAGGCTGTGATGCCCAGGATGAATGTGTTGTTCTGTAGTTTCCTTAAAATGTTGGATGTGCACAGATGGTTTAATGTTTTAAGGATGTCAGTAAACCGCTTGGTCCAGACTGAACTATTGCTTCTTAATAGAACGGAGTCATCGACTATACACCAATCAGGCATGACATTATGTCCACCTTCCTAATATTGTGTAGGTCTCCCTTGTGCCAAAACAGTTGTGACTCTAATGATAATGGACACCAGCCTTCTGAGGGTGTCTGGCAGCTGATAGTTGTTAAGGGTTGAGGGGAGTGGCCTCTGTGGGTCAGGCTTGTTCCAGTGCATCAGTTTGGGATCTAGTGAATTTGGAGGCCAGGTCAACACCTTGTGCTGTTTTTCATGTTTTTTTTTTGAGTTGTTCCTAAACTGTTTGTGTGTGTGTGTGACTGTGTCAGACTGCATCCTGCTGGGGATGGCTGTGTCATTGTTATGGGGTGGGGGTGTCTGGTCTGGTCTAGGTGGGTGGTACATGTCTAAGTAACATCCACATGAATGCCAGGTCCAAATGTTTCCCAGCAGAACATTGTATTGTCACAAGATGGTCAATGTTATTTACTTCTCCTGTCAGTGGTTTTAATGTTGTGGCTGATCACTGTATGCTCATCTATATAATATAGGTAGTCTATTCTATATCCTCTGTATATGCAACAGTTTGTCTGTTTAGTATTGGGTGTGTTGTCTTTCTGTTTATATACACTGTGAAACGAGCTGAACCGAAATAAAGATTATAGATTTTGTTATACATTTTAATTAAAGTCAACATAAAGGGAATTTACATAAAGTTGTTTTGCAAAGCGCTTCCACTTCCTCCTCCAGATGGGCAGAGCGGGCCCCTGCAACATCAACTTTAGCCTAATTGTAAACAACAGAAGGCAGGGTTTACAGGAACTCCGGGGCTGAGGCGGCGGCTCCACACTCCAGCTGAGAAAGCCGAGGCCCAGCCCAAAGTGTTTATGTCACCAGGCGTCCGCGTGTAATCAACAACCTGCGCTAGACCCTGGAGTGCCTAATTTGTTCTCCATCTTTCCATCAATTCTCACCTGCCAGTCTTTTCTCTTCATATTAAATTCAGCGTACTTAATGGAGATCAAACTGATCTGAAGTGGCTTTTCTCCTGCACCTGCACAGAGGCGTTCATTTTAAATTCACTACTCCTTGTGTGATGTGAGTTTGCATCCATTTTTTATGCGACGGATTTATTAGGACAACAGACAGAGGACCTCAGATGAACCGTTTATTAATGCAAACCATGGTAAAGGCTCAGCGTGTGAGCAAGGAAACTGAGCCTGACATTTCTTAATGCATTTGCCTCTCACTAATCTGTGCTGTCAGAGAAAAGCACCTTCTGATGAAAGGGATACGTCTGCCCCTGGATCCAACAGGAAAGTGGGGGGGAAAAAAAAAAAATTAATGCATTTCAGCCTTTGAAGACCTGGGAGTGAAGTCAAATCCTGGCTAACATGGAATCTGCGAAGCACCCAGTGCCGAGATCCAGTCACCTCTCATCCTGCAGGAGATGTTTGTTCACTGGAATGAGCATGCAGCCGCTACCCAGACTGCGCTTGGGATGGAGCTGGAGGAAGGCCAGTTTAGCTCTGCTCCAATCCCCCTGCTTCATCTCTCTTTCCCTCTCCTCCTCTCTCTCTGTTTGGAGTGTTTAGCAAGCTGAGCCTTTGAACATCGCTAGGCAGCCACTGTTAAAACACAGCTTACAGGGCTAATCACGCTCGTCCATACCAATTTCTTCTTTCAACATGTCTCCCTCGTGTCATCAGTGTCTTACTGTCTAATTGCGTCACTGCCCGTCTGCTTGTCAGTTGGTGTTCCACCCTTTTAGCCCAAAATGAAAAATAAAACTATTCAGTAGTTGCAGCCCTTATCAATGTTGCTGTAGCCCCAGTGGGAATCAGCTGTAGCATAGCAAATGTTGTAAGCTGACACTCTTAGCCATCAAAAGTACAACATAGCCCTAAATGCAGGGGTATAAATACAACTTGAGTTCCTTCCTTAACACTCTCCGTGTGTTTCTTCTTTGTAAATGAAGCCACGGATCAATCGTTATCTCATCTGCTATGCAAAGTCCAAAGCCTGGGCCCGTGTGGCGCTGCACTGTACTCAGCTCCCGCGCCTTCATCCTGCATCATCCATCTCATCACACAGACTGACCGACCTCAGATGACTTTGCAGACACACTCTGCAGTCTACCAGTCACGTGCAAATCTCTCCCTCTCTCTCTCTCTCTCTCCCTGTGGTGACTTGCTCTAGTTCTGATCACAGCACACATCTGTGCCTCTCCTGGCAATCTGCGATCTAAGCCCAAACGAGACAATCAAAGGAGGAATGCCGTCCATTAGCGACAGTTCACAGGTTGCTCTTTTTAGATGCACCCCCGTGGAATCAGTCAGCCCGCGGCCATGTTAAATGCAAAGAATTTGTCACTGCGATTTGGCGTTACTGGCCCATTTGCAGCTCTGCAAACTGCCCCCTAAAAGCAGCTAAGATGTGAAGGAGGCTTGGCTTTCCCACAGCAGCAAGACACAGACACTTCCCTCTTCCTAAACTACCATCTCCCTTTCTCTCTCAGACACTTATTCCTCTCTCTCCATCTGTCATGCTCCCCTTTGAGAGAGACTCTGCAAATATCCGTCACAGACAGAGTAAAGTTCAAGAAAAGGTCAAACGTGATCAATTCTGTGCTTTCTTGATCTATCGTTTTTCAGTTTAAAACCGGGTTTTAAGAACGTGACCGTGTGTTATGGCCTCTGTAGCTTAGACTGTAAGACAGCGGCAAACATGATCTGCCCACGTTTTCCACACCTTTCTATCAAGCATGTAAACCATTACTGTAGCCATTAAACAGCCCCTCACAGCAATGATGCACGGAAGAACATCAATCCTTCTCGCCGCGGCCCTCTAGGCTCACCGGAGCTGTGATGCATTGCACCACTGAGATGTGCGATTTGAAGGAAGAATCCCATAAATGATATGCTGAAATTATGTCCGTAGTTAAATCAGTCAGCTCAAGCAGATCGGCATCATCTGATTATGTGAGCTCCCATCATACAGCGGGGCAAATTTATGTGGTCAAAGGGTGGGGGGGNGGCTATAGCTGCAGTGACACACTGTAATCAAGCTGGGGTCCAAAGAGCTGAGGCATGGGGGACATAAATCAACCAGATTAACTGCAGCTAGTGTACAACGCTGAACTAGCACACGCACGCACGCGCAGTATGAGACAAATAAGCCATGACTCATTTCACCAGGTAACGTACACTGTCATCAGGATTCGCATGTTCACACACGGTTACGGAACAGCCTGCTCTCTGGTAATTCCTCCCATTAACAGTGACATTTAAGGATATCTCCCCAGTGCACAGCTGCCAGTGTAAAGTACCTTTTCATTAAGCTCTTACTGTGTTGGCCTCGGGGGTGAGGAGGTGCCTGGAGTGTGTACCTGTGACTGTGCGTGTGAGGGAGACAAAGGCAGAGAAATGGCCTGAAACAGACAACAACTAAGAGCCCAGTGTGGAGATATAGAGAGGGGGGAGGAGGAGGGGAGGCAGTAATATATTGTCCGGATTCACAGGTTGAAAGTCTTGTCTTTAAATCAAAAGACTCCCCGAGCAAAGGCTATTCCAGGGTCATATAACTGCAAGGGGTGAGCTATAGGATGCTGGATACGTACAGTGAATCACTGCACGGACTTGTTTGTCCTGTCCCTTCACTCAATCATTCATGCCCCCGCTTTCTTTATGCAACCCTTTCCACATAAACGACTGACATGTGCATGAGTAAATATGTCATGTTGCAGTCTGCAATTGCATTTCTCCTGTAATCATGCAGCCACGTTATGTAACTTCTTGTGCACTCTTCTGTTGCAGTGAGCCAAGTGATTGTTAAGCATGGGACGAAGGAGGTAATGTTGTTACTACTCTTACCTGCCTCCAGCTGGGCTATTAGTCTGTATTTGCAACACTGTGCTGCAGGATCTCTTTGGAGCATGACCTGCTGACATACGCTGATGAATAAGTGCCCTTTTCTTGCACTTGCAGCGCATAAATCCATTACTTTCAAGGCAATATGATACTTTAGTAAATGTATACTACTTGCACAAGCTCTCATTCTGCTGCAATGCGTGTACAGATGAAGTCTTTGAGAGCCTGTGAGCCTCGATGCCAAGGGAGTCACTTACATAATTCTTCTTTCTAAGTTAATCTTTCACTAAACATCCATTGTTTGAATTTGTGAACTGAGTAGCCAGGTTTCATTTAATAAAATGGTCTATTTCACATAATGCCATTCTTCTCCCTTATTTATCTGTTTCATAAAACATCAAAGGCTGCCATCTTCTTGTTCAGTCCATGTAAACTCACACACTCAAACCTGTGCAAACCCACACTCCTGTGCACAAACACACACACACACACACACACACACACACACACACACACATACACACACACACACACACACACACACACACACACACACACTTATTAAATGAGAAATGAAAGATGGCCTTTCCGTCCCCACAGGATAAAACAGTAACCTTTAATCTGGACCACAACCCTGTCTGTTTCTACTGGCGACCAGACTCTACATGTCCTCTGGTATCAGCTTAGTCAGGAGTGATCTCCCCAAACAACTCAATCACTTATTATGGGTCTGACTGACCTTCACAAAGTGACTGAGCCTTCTCTAAATTGAGTGAATTTGCTCTTTAAACAGATAGTGGTTACCAACATGACCCCGCATGCACCCAGATCCCTACAGTTTGGCCCACCTTTAGGGACCTCTCCACTTCAGTCAGACAATGCGGTTTCATTTTTCAAGGACGAAGGGTTCTACTTCCCTGCAGAGGCTGAAGTATCCACAGGCTAAATCGAACACATTGTAATTACAGAATGCCCTTGATATTGCTGCTGACTTTATTTCATGGTTGCGGCTCCCTTCAGAAAAAGGATGTCCTTCACAGGGAGACATGCTTTGGTTTCCCCCAATGTGAGGAGCTCTGGGCACAAGGTAGCTCTTAACATATTGTACCGTGTCTGGGATTAATAGTGATGAAGATGATTACTGTGGTTATGGCGGCTAAGGTGGTGATTGCCTCAGAGGGCTAGTTTGACATTTCATGAAATATGATTATTCGCTTTCTAGCTGAGACTTGGAAGAGAACATCAATAGCGCTCTCGTGAATGTTGTTGCGGCCGGTGATTAGCTTAGCATGAGGTCTATCTAGAGTTCAAACACCTGTTGACTCAGGGGCGCACTGGCAGGACGGAAAACCCGAGAAATTGTTGGGGGTGAGTGTCCTGTGGGAAAATAAATGAGAAAGGGATCCCCCAAATTTTGCTAGTTTGGATAAGGGGGATATCAAATGTGCCTGGGCCCCCCCCCCCAGAACGTAGGTTTGCCACTGTGTCCACCAGTATTTCTGGAGCTCCGTATATGAAACCTGCTGCCATTGTTCTCCACCTGGAAATAGTTAAAGCACCTACTGTCATTGTAACATATATATTTTTTGTAATTTTGTGTTTGAATTAAAGCTCTGGTTTACAGTAATTTAATTTGTAGCTTTGGGTAGAGCCAAACTAGCTGCTGCCCCCTGTGACCAATCTTCATGCTAAGATAGACAAATTGCCTCCAGCTTCATGCGCAGGCACAACACAGGCATGAAACATTGATTTTAATCTACCAAGACAATTTAAAATATATATATTTTTCCAAAAGCTGGGACTATTCTTTTAACTTTAACTCCAAGACAAAAGCTGGCATTTTTGCTTGCTTGCCTCAAATAAATAGGAAACACATTCTTGGATGAACTGAATGGGCTGCTTGATTTAGCAGCTCTGGCAAGTAATGCTACAACTGTGGAGGCTTTTCGAGGATCTGGAGAGCCAAAGAAAGCTTTCTCTGCAAGTCATGTATTCCTCTTTACTTTTGACATAGTGGATAAATGTGCTAATTATCTACTTCCGCCATCAGATGAAGTTGGGAAAACACCAGAAGAAGAGTGATGATGGCTTCAGTACCATCATTCGCGCTCTAAAGATGCTGACGATGTGACAGGAGCCTTTTAGGGGGAAATGGGGACTACTGTTCCTTAATGCTCTGCTTGTCATTGTGAGCATAGGGTACACACAGTGAGGGATAAGGAGCCGCAGGTTCTGGACTCCATCGCCTCACATTAAAACATGCATTGCCGTTACATCTTTATTACGTCACTCACTTTTAAATCTTCGACTCATCACTACTCCCTGCACTTCAGCAACTTGGGAGTGATACATATTACGGTAGTTGTGACTGAAGGTTTATTTGCAGGAGAAGCAAGGGAAATGTAGACTTCATTACATGCCTACCTCTTTTCCACAGGGGTCTCCTAATTGCTGCTTAAGACCAACAATGTTTTCCGCCCAGTTTATTCCTGGCAGGTGTAGTGCACAGGGCTCTCTATAAGGTCACTATACAACACAGTCTCATTAAATACTGACAATATATACAACAGATAAATAAGAGCTTTAATGTTGCCCTCCACTGCCATGCAACCTGCATTTGCCCCCTCTTCCGTGTTGTGCCTAAAATGAAGAGTTGCCATTGTGTAGCTGTCCTCGCTGACTCAAACCAATGCACTGTCTCCAAGGTGACAACACATTTACATTGTAGCCATGGACACCACCATCTATCACCTTATGCATGGCATTCAGCGACTTGCAAATCAAAGAGGCATCACTCCTGATAATGTCAAACGAGCTCAGCTACGTCTCCCACGAACCCGGCGTAAAATGCGATGACGGCAGCTCTTACACATGAAGATTTAAAGCCACAGCGTCGGACGTAAAAAAGATGCTGACTGCTGGAATTATTAACTGGCATTATTAGCTTGGCTTCTGCATGAACGCTGAGTGCAGTTTCTCATTTTATCAACGGGGAACCATGGCGGCCTTGTTGAATTGCATTCTACTTCTGTGGCGTCCCTTGAAGGCCATCTGGGTGCATGGTGTGAGGTGAATGATAAGCATGTCCCTTGGCCTGATGTTATGATATTCCCAGCCGGGTCATCACAGTCACTCCTCGTCCTATAGCCGCTCTGACTTTGTATTATTGAGCTGGGGCCCTCCAGCTGTTTAGAGTGCTATATTTCAAGTAATTGAGTCATGGGATACGAGGGCAGCACAGTCAGTGTGTATGAGAGGTTGTGTGTGTGCGTGCGCGTGTGTGTGTAATAGATGTTTTGACTGACATGTCAAAGGTAATTGAGTCGTAGGTGAGGGAGAGCGAACTTGCCAGCTGTCAGTCTCTTGGAAGCTGAATCCTTCAGAATGCAGCGCTCCCTATAACCTAAAGAGACAAGTGTGAGTGTGTGCTCGCCCACCTTGCACTCTGTGAAATGGCCACGGTACTATGATTCAGTTTGTGTTTTTACTACACAATCTGAATAATGAATGGCTCAGGACACACACATATTCTTTAGGTCAATCCGTTCAAGCTGAAAAAATAGAGTTCTTTGTCCCTATTATTAGCGGTGGCACAGGTACAGTGGTATGGCTGTTAGCAGTGATGCCTCACAGCAAGAAAGTTCTGGCTTTGAACCTTTCTGTGCAGAGTTTGCGTGTCCTCCTTGTGCCTGCGTGGGTGTTCTCCAGGTCTGAAGGAGTGCTAGTTAGGTTGATTGGTGATTCTAAAGGTGTGCATGTGAGCGTGATTGGTTGTTTGTCTCTTTGTGTCAAAAACCTGTCCTCTGTGTACCTTGCCTCTCGCCCAATGACAGCTGGGATAGGCTCCAGCCCGCCACCCCCCATCCTCCGCCTCTGTACGTTAACAGGAAGACTGTTTGTAGAGCCACTAAACTGTCCTGATGATCTATAACACAAATGCTACACAAATCATTTGTGTTGAGCCTTGCTGTGATGCAGCTATATTCCTTTGATGTTCATCCATGTCAAATTTCAACTACACATTACTACACACACGTATTCTAATAACCTGTTGTTCTGCTGAGCTAATAGTTTGTCCCCCGAGAATAAATACAGTATATATAGACAATTACACATATGGAGGTCACATACAATCTGTCCTTATAGTGTAGGTGTGATTTCATATTGACCACTTTCTCCAGTGTAGCATATGGCAAACCTCACCTTAACAACCTTGATGTTGCGATTTAAAGTTAATTAATGGCTTTATATTTGTCTCAGCAATAGTTAATATAAATAATCCAAAGGCTTTAATGTGCTGATTATATTTCTGATAGCTTATGATGTTTGTATCTAACCGAGTAGAAGAGCGTGCTTCATCCGCGGGTGCTGATGCTCTCTTGGACAACACTGTAACAAATCAACAAACCTCAAGGACAGAGCTGAAGAGCCAACAGCTGTGCAAGTCACCACATAATCTGTCTGTTTCCTCCAAGGTCAGGCTAAGTGTGAGCAACATGTAAAGTACAGAAATGCCAATGGACAACCCAGAAAGAGGGAAACTATCAACATATGCTGTTCAAATGAGTGATTAGCAGTGATTTTTCATCGAATTCCCAGTGACAGTTTCCGATTCATTTAATAAATTAGCACGTAATTGGCTGCCAGTTTGACCACATCCAAAATCCTCATTTACCTCACCTTGTAAAAGCAGCTGACGAAGCCTAGATTAAATTGTTGTCCCAGGTAAATAAGAGCTGAGGCGAACATTTTTTGCAGGTTGCCATGCTTTCTGCCCTGTTCTTTCATTAAGGGGCATTTTATTCAAGGCCGTTTCTGTCAGCGCCTAACCCAACCAGAGTCACAGCTGCCACAAATACACACACTTTGACAGGCCAGGCGACGTGTGTGACAATTCTCCATATACACACAAAAAACACAGGTTTTTAAAGTCAGCTATTCGGATCACAGCAATAAACACAATAATAATAATAAATATAATAATACTTTGTATGGGGATCATCCTTTCGGAAGCAAGGAAGCAAGCCTTTGAGCCCTTTTCCAGGAATGTAGCTCAAAATACAACTAGACCTAAAGCCTACTTGACTTTGTGTAATGAGCGAAGCAGCCTACAACTCTCTGTCTATCTGAGTACTACAACACCTCACCTGTTATTGCTCAGATGGCATCCTTATGCCAGTAAATTTGATCTAATCCATTCACCTTTAACCCTGCAAAATTCATCCAGTCTGAGTTATAATCGTCCTAAGAGCAGCCCCTGGTGGAGGGAAATAGAGCAGCATGTGCAGTGGGGAACTTTAGATTAAACCATTGTCTTTAATAACTAGTGTGGCATGCTGTGCAACACGTTTTAAGTACAATTAGATTTATATCGACATTAGTGGCTACTGCTTCTCTTTAAGTGTTTCAACGCGCTGCAACGCCGTTTAAACTGACTGGGGCGGCCCATATGTTTACCCGGAACTATTTTCCTTGTGCTGAGCTCTACACGGAACACAGGAAAGCGACACCGGTAATGCTAACCAGCTGTTTAGCTAGCATCGCCGGTTGTTGCTGACAGTCTGCCATTTCCCCTTGCTGTACCTATTTTTTTTATTTTTTTTTTTTTGTTATCTGATAAAGAGCTGTATGACGTGGCCGTGTTGTTCCTGCGTCACCGTTTTGCCAAAACAAAAACTAAAACATCTTCCAGCTGAGGACCTAAAAATGAGAGAAGGGTGAGTAGGTGGCTGCCTTGCTAACACTGGTTAGCTAGCAACGGGGCTGACTTACTAAAAGGTACATTAAACAGTGCTAACGGCTAAGGCAGGGAGCGAAGGGTAGCTTAACAGTTAGCACGCCTGTTATTAAGCTAACTCGACTGTAGCTAGTGTGGATTAAAATGGGGGTTTAGATCTATTTCATGTTCAGCAGCTTCAAAGCTTGGGTTTGCCGTCGTGTCTTGACTTGACAGCTTATTTTGACGGATCAGAAACAGTGTGCGAGTGATGATCCGCCGCTAACGTTTGACGCCAGTTAACATCATTTAGCTAAGTGTTAAAGCTCTCCAAATGTTTGTGACGGGGATTTTTTTTTTTTCCATCAGGCTGACAGCAGCCATCTCTATATTGTGGGTGGGGTCGAGGCAGATGAGGAGATAATATTTGCTCGTGTGTCTTCAGTTTGTATGTTAGCTGCTCCTGGAGAACCTCATCATTTCATATTCATGCACGCACTGTCTACACCCAGTTAAGCCAGGGCTCCCCGGGATCAACAGTGAACACCACTGGTTGGTTGTTTAATTTGCAGATGCAGAAAAGGTGGTTGATCATGATCACAGTTGCAACGGTGCCTGTAAGTCACATGGTGTTTTACTAGTGCTCTTATTATGGAAATGGAGACGTTTTAAGTGGCTCAGCGGCTTTAAGCACAAAACATTTAGCTCATAGTTTGTGGCTATAAGTGTAAAATCTTCTTTCTCTTATGCCATCTCTCTGGTTCCGTTTGCAGAGTGTGTATCTTGTGACTCAGCTCTTGCATAGCCATGGAGAAGCCCTGGAAGCTGTGGGGGGCGATGGAGCGCTGCACCCTGGCTCTGGCCTCCTGGTCCTGGGGTGCCTGTCGGGTCTCCCTTTTGGCCCTCATCCTCACCTTCCACCTGTATGGAGGATTTTTGCTCCTCGCTCTCATCCTGGCGTCTGTGGCTGGCATCCTGTACAAATTTCAGGATGTTCTCCTGTACTTCCCGGACCAGCCTTCCTCCTCCCGCCTTTACGTTCCCGTGCCCACAGGAATCCCGCATGAGAATGTGTACATCCGCACCAAGGACGGTGTGAAGCTCAACCTCATCCTGCTCCGTTACACGGGGGGCGACGCGCCTCCCGGAGTCACCTCTGGCAATCAAAGCAGCCCCGCGTCCTCTGCCCCACCTACCATCCTTTATTTCCACGGTAATGCAGGTAATATTGGTCACAGGGTGCCAAACGCCCTTCTGATGCTGGTCAATTTAAAAGCTAATGTGGTGCTGGTGGACTATCGTGGCTATGGAAAAAGCGAGGGTGAGCCCAGTGAGGATGGGCTGTACCTGGATGCTGAGGCCACACTGGACTACGTCATGACCCGGCCTGATCTTGACAAGACGAAGGTGGTACTGTTCGGTCGCTCATTAGGAGGTGCCGTGGCCGTGCGCTTGGCGTCGGCCAACCCTCACCGCGTTGCAGCCATTATCGTTGAAAACACCTTCCTCAGCATCCCACACATGGCAGCGACGCTCTTCTCCTTCCTGCCCATGCGCCTGCTGCCTTTATGGTGCTATAGAAATCAGTTCCTCTCCTATCGGCAAGTGGCTCTGTGCCGCATGCCTTCTCTGTTCGTGTCCGGTCTGTCAGACCAGCTCATCCCGCCAGTTATGATGAAACAACTGTACGAGCTGTCTCCTGCGCGGACTAAACGCCTGGCCATCTTTCCAGAGGGCACGCACAATGACACGTGGCAGTGTCAGGGCTACTTTGCTGCTCTGGAGCAGTTCATGAAAGACCTGCTGAAGAGCCATGCCCATGAGGAGAGTGCTCAGCCCTCAGCTAGCGTCACCATTATCTGAGAAAACAGTCGGGGTCTGACTGTTGGCTACAGATTACGGCTGGATCAAGTCAGTTCATTGGAAGGACTTGACTGATTTTTTGGAAAGAATGTACTTTTTTTTTTTTTTAATGCTTTTGTCTGGGTTTTTATTTTATTTCTCTCTTTTTACCTTTCTGTAAATTTAACACGTTAAGATATTTTCACTATTTCAAGGTTTTAATAGAGGGTAACAGTTTTTTTTTGTGTGTTGCAGCTATGAATGCATGTATTTATGACCTTTTCTGATTGAAGCCAGGGCTTTCATGCCCACCCCACAAGAAATGTCGCAACCACAGAAGAATTTGCTGTAACGAGTCAGTTGAAATGAATTAAAATCAGTGAATTAGTATTCAGATCATACGAAGGTACGCTGCGTTTTCAGTGAAAATGTGTCATTACTGGAATTTAAAAGGAACTCCTGATTGATAAAATTAGACACTGATGACGTGGGATTACACTGTAAATATATACATCTTTGTTAATAAATTGCACTTTTCTGTTCAGATGTGCCCAGCTGTTCGAATGGGCTTTCTTCTTCTGAGCAATACATTGCATACAGACGCTTTTTTTTCCCCCCTTCTTCTCCCCTTTAGGCGAGGAACATGAATATGTATGTGCAGCTTGGCATATCATGACATTATAGTGATTAATATTCATACATACCCCTGAAAAGTTTGTCTGCCTCAGTGGCATAAGGCTCACTGTTGAATTATTCTAATCAGCCTCAGAAGGGTTCGCTGAGATGAAGTGGTCGTAGAGATAAGGTGACGTGCTTGATACGTCTGCCTGTCAAAAATAACTTCCCGTGATCTTATTTCCTGCCTGTTTCATTGTGATTAGGATGAGCTGAACACTTTCGTACTGTGTCTTGTTAAAACGCAAGTAGCACACGGAGTAGTCTTTATTTTTGAATGGGTTAGTGATGTTACCAAGTAACTTTGGCCTCTACAGCTTGGTGAGGAGCGCTCTGCTCTGCGTGGTGTATTATTTACAGATGAGTTCAGACAAAGTCCGTGTAATAATAAATGCCAGTTCACTGGAAAAGGCAAAGATTGTTGCAATCCACTTGACACTTGAGTGAGATGCATTCTTTAACTAAAAAACATTGGAAGAGATCAGGGACAAAATACACAGTCCTCTTCTTGTGTATCAACATTGAGCCATTGAGATCATACGAGTGGTCGTGATTCAGTGGTCCGGGTATGACCAATACACCAACCAGCCACAAAATTAAAACCACTGGAAAGTAAATAGTAGGATAGGAAAGTAAATCTTTAGACAATTCAGTGGTCTGCTGGGAAGCTGCTGGGCCTGGCATTCATGAGAATTTTACTTAGAGATGCACCACCCACCTAGACCAAACATTCAGCAGACATTTGGCAGCAGACATTTCCAGCAGGATGCAGCCTGACACAGGCACACAAACACACAACCC
>JASGAT010396204.1:7413-21656 GCA_030220025.1 Chelon auratus
GAATTTGAAGCTTGCACATTTTGCTGAGTGTATTAAGAAGGAATTTCTATTTTTAGGGACCAAACATCTGACACAGTTTGGTGCTAAAGGTATTTGTCTCTCGCTACTCTTTTGTTTCTCTCGGTCTTGACAGGCGTTGAGAAGTGTTTCACATCCTCACCCCTCGGCCGCAGTCTATCGCGAACGTCCCGGAGATGGATCATGATGGATGAGGCGGCGTGGCTGTCAGCCCCTAAATCCCCTCAGTTTCAGTGAACGCAGTGTTGGTGGCGAGGAAAGCCATCACCTGGGTTGAAGACAAACAAGGAAAGAAAGGAAAAACAAACACTTTAGCCTAAGCGGAGGTCCTGTTTGGTGGCTTTTGCTCGCTCAGGTGTGACCCAGTCATTCGAGAATGATTGGGTTTACCGAGCTTTCTATGGCGGGTCTCACGGGGTCAAAAGGCAACAGGTACAAGGATCTGGAAAACTTTTTCAGAATACAATCAGCAGAGGGCTCTTCAGTCTTCATACTTGTCATTTTTCAGGAAGGGCAGGTTGTGGAGGAGAGTAACTCACTTTACACAGCAACAGAGTCATTTACACCTCCAGGGGATTATAATCAGGCTCCAACATGTCTTAAATTACTGCATAAGATAAGAAACATCCATTAGGCGAACGTTATCTTATTGTGTATCCTGTCACAGCAATGAGCATGTGTGTCAGTTTGTCCTCATGGTCTCCGTCTCACTGTCACAAGAATCGCCGACAATCTATATCTGACCCGCGAGAACTCGCAGGAAGCGCAGAGGGAGTTATGTATCGGGCAAGAAATCTCTGTATTTTCCTCAAAACAAATAGTACTCAGCAGGGACAGGATGTTGTTGCGTACTACAACGCTGATTTACACTCCTCGTCCAAGCAGAAACAGATGTTGATGTTTTAAAAATGGAAAAGATCATGTGAGAAGTAAAAAGTCTTTTGGGACTGCACCTTTTTAGAATATATGGGCGGCGTTCACTTGAACTAAATAACTCTCTGCCTTGAAAATACCCTCCATAATTCACTCTAAAAAACCCACACATCAATGGTCATCCCAAGATAATTTCCAAATCTATGTTGTGCAACTTTTAGGAACCTGCTGTAAAAGCCAAGAAACTATGGCCATATAATAGTTATCGAGTAATACATCATTTCTGGGTTGAGAAAGGCCAGAAACAGGACGAGGTTTCATCTCAAGTGCTCATGTCCTGGAGGTGTGATAGTGGGTGATGTTCTTGCTAATCAGATCACACTAACAAGATTAGCTGTGTTAGCACTTAAGCTGTAGTAGAATGAATTGATGACCAAGGTAATTACTGGTAGCACAGAGCACTGCGGGGAAGGGCAGACTTTTTACACCACAACAACACAGGCGGTAAAATGCCAAACCAGCACACAAGCCACCTGCCCAAGAAACACAATACTCTGTGAGGTCTGAAGACTCTGAGTTCGCACCATAAAGTGCTGACCTGTATGGAGCGAGTATGGCACTGTGTCATCTTTTAGCTATGCAATATATATATATATAATATGCAAATAAATGATGTGGTAATTTTAATAGGTTAGCGCTGTGTGGTTTCCATCAAACCAACCTTTTATTTTTTTTAACAAAGTTTAATTTCACCATAATACATATATCAGAAACATCTCCAAGTTTCTGTCTACACGTGTTCCTCACTCTTTTGCGGAGAAAAACAAGCTCTTCATCTTTCAGATTTGACTGACATGTTGTCTTAATAAGCATCCCTCTTTTTCCTCCCGAATCTATTCATCTTGTAGATGTGGTTACACAACCGTGTTTCCTCATCATTCCCAAATGAACTGTACTCCAAAAGTCAGCCGCAGACTTTTGACTACAGCCACAGCAGGGAAAGCACAGGTGGAACCAATAACATTACCGCTTGTTATGTTACTGGATACGCCTCAGATAGGTCAAAATGTATGCAGTTTTAAGGGCCTGTTCAGCTTTACCTTATAAGGTATTGCAAAGCGCTTTTTGTTGATCTGCAGGGATTGATCACTCAGGAAAACAGATGCTTAGCTGTGTGACTCAAATGTACAGACTAAAGACAGAAAAGACACGGCCTGGCGCTGGACAGGACATGATGTTGAGTCGATAACATAATGTTATCTTAGTCAGGGATGTCTTTGCGTGGCAATAGTACGGAAGCTGGCTTTGCAGCTTTCTTTCTTCCTCAGCAGTTATGTGACTGTCAATGTTTTTTCATTCATTTATTCATCTTCTGTAACTGCTTGTCCGAGCTGTCATCAGGCGTGAGGCGGGGTACACCCCGGACAGGTCTCCAGCCTATCGCTGGGCTAACACAGAGAGACAACTGTTCACATGCACACCTACGGCCAATTTAGAATCACCAATGAACCTAACAAGCATGTCTTTGGATGGTGGGAGGAAGCCACAGTGCTTGGAGAGAACCCACGCAGACGCAGGGAGAACATGCAAACTCCACACAGAAAGGCCCAGTCGGCCCATGGATTCGAACCATCTTGCTGAGAGGCATCAGTGCTATCAATGTTTTTATATATATATATGTATATATATATGTATATATATATATGTGTATATATATATATATATATATATATATATATAGAGAGAGAGAGAGAGAGAGAGCTTAAATAAAGATTAATGTACAGATGAAACAGCTAATATAATATTTCTGTACATTTCATAAATAGCCCAAACTTTCAGAAAATATATACTTGTTGGCATAGTGACATTTATCCACGAGCGTTCCTAGGCTTGAAGACATAAGACTGTTGTAACTGTACAAAGTAAATTAATTATTATTGTTGTCAAAGGACTTTGTATCAGTAGGTAAGGAAGGTATACGTGTATTACAGATGGCTACATTCCATTAAGTGTAGCAGTAAACCATGACAGCTAAACAACGCGCACCAAAGAAGAAATTCCACTAAATGGAACGAGACCATCTTTAACGCACCTGTTTTCCATAACGATAACGAACTATAAATATCCCGGTCAAAAAGGTATGTTATCATATATGTGCTAATTATTATAAGCATATATTTTATAATAAAAAATATTGGTATAAAGAAAATTAATAATTAGACAAAAAACACTATTAATAATAATAATAATATAATTCTTCTAATTACTAAACTTACTGTTAAGTGGCTAGGCTAAGCTAACGTGTAAATAAATAAAGACTGTGGTTCAACTTCAAACTTAAAATGTGTTTAAAACATATAGCACAGTAACATAACACCAAACATTATTATTACAATACCTACGTTTTGAAGATTATTAGAGGTAATTTACCTGGATAATGTAGCCCAGCCACTCAGTGATCAATCTGACGTGTAGTCCCTAGTAAGATGGCGACGGCATCATCCGGGAGTGCCAGTCACGTGACTCGCTGGGCGCTATATTGAACGCACCCACGTCTGAAAAGGCGGTTTGTTTAAAAATACTCCGTGTCCACCCCTGGGATCAGTGCGTCAGTGTGAAGCAATGACGCTAATTCTGCCACAATAATCTATATAAATAAATAAACAAAAATGCTACAGACGCATGCTGCTGGCTGCCTGTCTTCCTAATGTGGCAGTTTATGAGCAAACTCACCTGCTCCATTTTGCTCTGTCAAGAGTTGCATCAGGATTCTCCCATGGGGAAATAACTGCTTGGTGCTACATTTTGCTGGAAACGCTGCGGATGACTGCTCCACTTCATAAAGGTAAGAGCTTGTGCTAATGTATTGGCTGCGTTTGGTTACATGCTTCTCTGGCATCTGCTTGCTGTCGAATTGCTCTCTGGTGGATGTGGTTTGCGGCCTGTGTCTAGGCCTTTGTTATTTCTGCTCTTCTCTTGTGTGTCCAGTGTTTGCATTGGCAGCAAATGTTTCTAGCTACAGCACTTGTTTTTCCCTCGCCTGGTCTTAGTTGGCATGCAGATTCATGTTGCAATATGAACACTTATAGTTGCGGTGTGAGCAATGACTGCTGAAGTAGTGTTGCATTTCCTGGGTCTCTGCTGTTGTTTTTGGAACGGTTCTTGTTTTATGTCTTTCTGCAGGCTGGAGAAGTCTGTGTCTGTTGAACTTAATGCCTGCTTACTGGCTGGATGTAATTTTTGCTCTAATGGCCTAAAAAGCCCATATTCTGCAATCTCTACTTTCCATTCTTCAACTTTGAAACACTTATTTGTATTTTTACTGCTAACGTCCCGTTTTGTGGGTTATGCTGCTGCTCAGATTTGCTTCTTGCAACCTTAATGTTGTATCTATGGCTGTGTACTGCTCATCAGTGCTGCATTATCTGTCTTTCGAAGAGCCCGTGTGCTCCATTGCGAGTGTTCTTCTTTCGCCTCCTTCGCTTTTAAACCGTTTAAACCATCCATACAGTGTGCTTCACTTGATCTCTATCGCATCATCCACATGTAGACTTATTTTGACCGTGAGGAGGAAAAGTTATTATTGGTGCTCCCTTCGTAAATTGCTTACGCAGAGGGATAAGGTCTTGATGCCAAATGACAGCTCTGTATTCATATAATAAATCTCTATCATGCCGGTTGGCTACAGAACTGGTACATTTCTACCATCTCCATGTCCTCAAACCATGATATATTATATGCAGGACATGATGTTATCATATTGCTATTTATCTGTCTGTGTGTGATAGATTCTTGGCCACCATTTTGGAGCACCTTGCAGTCCTTATCCGTTATACGGGAAAATGCATAAAAATAGACCCTTATGTGGAGAAAAATGCAGAGACATTTATCAGCGTACTAAGCCACCTAATTAACATAAACAGTTATGTTAAATTTGCAGTGATTTTAGTATCACAATAAATAGCTGAACAGCAACAATCTGAAAACTGATGTTCATCACGGGGAGCCTAGTATTTCACTGCCAAATACTTAAAGTGATTTACATCTGGTCTAGATTATAAAAAATCCAGAGAGATTTTTTTTTCCTTCTTTAGTTTAGATAACATGACAGAAAAGCTTACATTCTTACATTTATTTTATTTAATGGACACTCTGTGCTCTTATATTTTGCGTAGATGTGATATAGATCGGTTTGCAAGGAACTAATCTTGACAGTCGCACATCCAGCTCCACGTATATCACCCTCAGATGGCCCAAAAGGGACCTGTCCAGTGTGACTTTAACAGGCCTTTTATTTTCGCAGTGTGCTGCGTAGGTGTCAAGGACAGCTCTTGCACCGTCCCTCAGGCGCAGTCAAGGCTCAGAAAATATTTACTGCAGTTCTCGCAGCGAACGGACCTGCCCTGTTAGAGTTGTAGCCTGCGTGAGCCTGACTCGGAAACAGTGGGAGGATGAGAGGAACATGGACAGAGAGTAACGGAGTACACAGTGTATTTAGTCACAGTATCTATTTTCTTTCAGTTGGTACTGGTTAGACTCACGAATACAACCTGTAAGCACTGTGGTTTCAGAATGACCTTTGCCCTTAAGTTTGTTTAACGTCATGGAAATCACTGACCCAGAGGATATGCAAAATTATGTGGCAGCAACACTCCTCTTGATCGGAGCAAAAGAACAGATATGTTAAAAACAACAAATCTTTTACACAAACAGGAAGTGTCAGAAAGATTGGAGGGAAAGTGGTGGGAAGGCCTGAATAGGGCCTCTAAGAGGCACATTGTTTAGGTCTGGGCTCCTCAAGGTTGCCTTTTTACATCCACACACAGGGAGGGATGGGAAAATACTGATGAGGGGGACGCTGAGGGAGGTTTGCTACTTCTCCTTTGGTGTAACCTCTCCCATGAATATTTTAAGCTCTTTATTAGATCTACGAAGGATAAAAAAAATACATCTCTACTTCCTTTCTGCTCCGTGAGGTTTATCAGTTGGATGAGATTTGAATTCAATAAACCAGTGACCTGTCATGCAGATGTATTTTACTTCCTTAAGGTACTATTTGTTCAGCCAAAGGAGCACTATAGACTGAGATAATGGAAGAAGAGGTAGCGTTGCCTTCGAGCTAGGAAGTGAGTATGGAGCTCTAAAGGTTTGTTTTCGTTTATTAAAGTGATCCGTCTTTATATGTAGACATCTCAGACGCAGATTATAAGAGCATAAACAAATAATTCTGTCTTTATGTTCTTTCACTCCATCTTATTTACTTTCTTCTCACTTGATAGCGGTGAGCTCTCAGGATGTTTGTGGCCTTAAATGTTTGCTTTTTGTGAGGAAATAGATGGTTCTTTGTCCATTTGTGGTTGTGACTGTACGCTCTCTGGCTACTATTTTAAGGTTCAGCCTGTGTGTGTGAGTGTGTTGGCGCATAAAGTATAGGTTTTTGTGTATGCGCGTGTGTGGGAGAGAGACGTTTCACACACACTGTCGTAGTAAGTGTCTGGAACCTGTTCCTATCCCCTGCCAGGCTTTCCTTGTGTAAACAGCGTGTGAACAGCATTGAATTGTTTTTCCCACCCATGACACTTTCTCTTGTGAAAGAGCCATAATCAGCCATGGAAATAATAGCAAAGGAATTAAATTCAACCCAAATTACACAAATAAAATAAAAAATAAGACTAATATTAATGACAAACAGCCATTAAGTTGTATTTGGTCAATAAAATTTTCTTGTAAGATGCTTCACTGTGAGAACAGTGCATTATCTCAGCTTGTACCCACTTCCCATTTAAACCCCCCTCTGGTGATGCTGTGACTCTGTGAGAGGGCTGTAGAGTTTGGGCTCAGCTGAGTCAATAGCCCTGGGGCCCTCCAGGCCATAAAAACACCCCCCATCCTCCGGGAAGACGGTGACTCGAGCCATGCTGGCAATGTTTTGTCATGTCCTCATCTCTGTAGTAACAAACAGATTAGTCTCTGACAGATGTGTTTCAAGAAAATGTTTTGGCCTTCGACAACTCTGCCTCATGGCAAATAAACAAGCTTTCTTTAGTCGTTGCATGATTTTTAATTTAGGCTGCTTATAGTGCATTTCAAATAAATAATAGTAAGCCTTACTTTAAGTAGAGCAGAGTAGGGTGTTGAATTGTTGACTCAGAATTTGTGAAATGTTGGTAGTTTATTGATCTGTAGCCGATTAACTAATACTAGATATAACATGCAGATTCATTTCCACCTGCGACCACGTATTTGATAAATACGCACATTCCAAGCTCAATTTCAAAGTACAACCGTACGATCTTCTATTTTATTTTATTTTTTATTTTTAATTACATTTTCTGCTTTACTGCTCTACCCTGTAAGTTTGCCATGGCATTACTTTATGAATACAGTCTGTTCCTTGAGAAACAATTTAGATCTAGGGTCCTGTTTTTCATGAAAGAAAATCCCAGTTTATTCATCTCTAGACAAATCCTGTGTAGTTATCGTAGATATGAACTCTATCCCTAGGCAAGTTATGTCTAGACTTATGTCTAGAAGCATAGCTTACGTTCCTTATGTGATCCCAGTGCTTCTCGCAATTGGGATGAGCAGAACAAGGAATGGATGACCTGTCAAAATCTGAGTCTGATGAGCCACAACCACAGAAGATGGTGTTGGTTTCCACTACTGTCAGCCAGGAACAGAAATCTGAGACCTGAGAATATCACAAATTGATGGAAAAACATATGCTGGTCTTATGAATCTCAATTTCTGCAAATGCTAAGGTCAGAATTTGGCATCAGCAGCATGAATTGAAGATCCCAACCTGCCTTGTGACAGTAGCTTAGGATGTTGGTGGTGGTGTAATGGATTGCAGAATGTTTTCTTGGAAAATTTGTGCACACTTCAGTCATGTTTTGTACGACCCAGCCTATAGAGTATTGCTGCTAACCATGCCTTTATGGGCGCTATTTACTGTCTTCTTATTGCTTTTTTTGCATTCCCTTTGGGATGTGGTAGAACGGGTGATTCACAGTACTAATGTACACCCAGCGAACATGCAGAAATGATATGATACAGTCATGTAAACATCTCAAATCTCAAAGAAATTGTCTCCAGTCCCACCAGGACTTGAGGCTGTTTTCAAAGTTTTTTTGGAACCTGGGACAAAAGTGGTTTGACCAACTATTTTGATGCAACAAGCAATAATTTTGCCTTGAAAGGCTCTACAGATCATTATCCCTTGTGTGCTTTTAAAGTCATAACGCAGTAAATGGTGGCAATGACATTTTACAGGAAGACTGGTGTGAGCTGAGCAAAGCTGAGTTCTACTGCTTACATTAAATACAGCTTAAAATCTGAAAACCAGACCAACCAACCTAAATGGCCTTTACTAGATTTGAGTCATCTCTCTTCGTCATTCGTGTCCTGGAAGTTCACTTCATGTACTTCACTTGACTTACAGTAAGTAACAGGTCAAGCACTTTGTTCCAGTCATGCATCCATCCTTCTAGTCTATTTATGTCGACCCATTTGTAAATAAAAGGCATTCAAGAAAACACATGTTTTGTCATGCATCTATCTTGGAGACTCATCTTTATGAGTCTGGGGTGAGTCTGCCAACTTTTTCTACTGGCATTTTGAACATTTTGTCTGTCTACTTGTTCCCATAGTTTTTCTGCTGAGGTGGCCTTCCCTAAGGAGTTTCTCTTTGCTGTGCTTTAAAGGAGTGCCAGTTAGTGGATGGCACCAAGGTCTTATAATCAACAAATAGTCCCTGGAAAGGAGGAGCTCATACTGGTTTCTAATTTAGTTCTCTGTCCTGTTGTTTGCATTGCATTTTGATACTTAGGGGCATGCCGGAGCACCTTTAGCCTCCAGGGTAGGAGATATTTGCAAGTTTAGGATGTGGGTGTCGTAGAATTCAGGAGGGATCTGAGCATATCGTTATGAGATTTTATTTGGTATTTTAAAAGTGGACGAAACAACAATTTGTAGCTGCAAACTAAAGCCTCACCGTTAACTGTTGTTTTGGCCTAAAGTGTTTTGAAAATGACACTTAAGCGTTTACAAAATTATATAATCCTATATAAGCTGACTTGCACAATATTTCAATTTTCAGGATGGATTTCTAAAAGTAATGGCTTGTTCCCAAAAATCCCAGCCTGGTCGTATTGTTTGGTTGCAGTGACTTCCATAATGCCATTAAGAACAGCATATCATTTTATTGATTGTGTAAAGGTAATCCAAGACATACAGGAGAGATGTCCCAACTGGTATCAGAGCCTATCCAGGCATTTTTAAAATGATCTGGTCAGATCAGGCTTCAGCCAAGCTGGATCTTTGGTAGTTATTTGTGTCCTTGAAGTGTCCAAACTTCACCTTGTTTTAGTTGTGATTGGTTAGCAGCAAAACTGCCAAAAAGAAGAACCACCAAAACCACACGACTAAACGTGTCTGCTGTGTGGAAGTATTTTACTCTGGAAAATGAAGTGAGTCTGACAACGATTTGTAAACTTTGCACTCTGGATGTTTGGCAAGGTGGTAGAAGGAGATTGTCATGTAATACTACCAACTGGATTAAAAAAAAAATGCTAAATGGATTACAGTGTACGCTTGGGACGGGAAAAGGCTGCACTGAACAGCATTTAAAAGAATCGACTATTTGGCAGCGTCAAGGCAAACAATATAACGGTGGTGGGGGGGGTTACAGAGTTTATTGTGTTGGACCAGAGCTGTTGGAACTTGATCACATCATCCCTAACATACAGTATCGTTTCGACAATTTCATGATGTCCTAAAACTTCGAATTCTTGGCAGAAGCTGATGGTGGACAAACCGTCTTACAAAGACTTTTGAAATGACCTCAACTGTTAGGTCTACTTATGGCTTTCACAACATATTACTGCTTCAGCCTATGACATCGAAGTGCATAAAGTATTCCTGCACTGTTGAGCGTGGGATGAGTCAGCAAAAGCACTTTATCTTTGGGAAATAAGAGGCATTTTGTATAAATGATCCAATGACACATTGGATAATAACCTTATGAGTGTGCGCGTTCTGTTGTTTGGACAAAGTAAGTCTAAACAATATGCTGCTAAGCATATTTAATGATGTCCACTCCTCTCAGTGAACAATCTGGTCAGTTTTGGGAACTAATCCAAGGAATTCCCCGACTGGAGCCAAAATGACCCGTTGTGTTTTCAGTGGTAACATGCACTTTTTTCCCCAATGACGAATACATCAACAGACTTGTATAAACACCAGGAAATATGGAAAATATCTGCAGTTTTGTACTGCACGTTGCACTTATTTGATTGATGGGATCATCTTATCCTTGCACTTTAGTTTTTCCCTACCACTGTTGTCATTTGTTTGTTGCTTCGCTTCAATAAACACAAGCTTATCAAACTATTCTCTGTGCATCGTTCGAGTCAGAGGGAGCTAATGACCATAGGTGCCTGCACAGTAGTTCAAAAAGAATTACTATTATGGATTGGAGTCTAAGGCTCCAAAATTGGCCATGAGACTCATGTACTTATTTTCCCCTGATAATCACAGAGACATTCAGCTGCCCCATGGGTGCTTGTACTGTGTGTTTCTGAGGTCAGTTAAGCCCTGCTGTGAACACTGGAGTGGATAGAAAGAGGAGAAAAGCTAGAGGAAATAACACAGCAGCGGGGTATCTTATGCCAATCAACATACAGCAAAGTGAGAAACATTAGCCAAAAGACTGATGCTTACCGATTTCCCTGCACTGTGTGTGTGAATGCTTTTACCCCTGAGAGGAGAGGACGGTTAATGTGCCCACTGTAGCTTCAATCATGCTGTCTCAGTGGGGTTATGCTTTAGTTCCTTGGCTATATGAAGCCATATATTGTAGTTTAGTCTGTTGTCTTTTAAGGCGACTTAATTCCCATTATTACTCCATGTGCATTGTTCGTCCGTCATCATGTTTGTCAGGATTAAACTGGTGGGTAAATGAGAATCATATTTTCTGTCAGTTTTGTTGCTGCCACTATGGCATTTAACACAGTTACCAAGTGACTCGACATCAAGTTTCAGAGCACTCCCACTCTGTGTCGGCATGAAGAGAGAGGAGGTGACTCAACACGAAGCAACTCCTAATGAAATCCCTTCCTGGGAGCTCTGTAAATATTTTCATCTTCTCCCTCTGCCCGCTGATAGACTAATTCCACTCACTTTCTTAATTAATCACCAGATAGAGGCCGAGACGGGAGGAACTGGGTAACTGGCCGCACGGCTGTTGTTGGAAACTGTCTGCATCAACACAGTGAATGCAGCCCTATCCAGTCCTCCACTCAGATACGCATCTAAACACAGGCAGGTTAAAAAAGACTGATGAATGATAAGCAAGCGAGATATTACCAACTGAGGGTTCAACATTTTTCTCTGTCTTATGTAATACTTAATTTTGGGGTTTTGGACTATTGGTTGGACATGACAAATGAAGACGTCTTTGAGGTTTAAATAGCTAAGCTGAACATATTTTTTTGCCATTTTGATAAATGACGGTTTATGGACAAATGGAAATAATTATTAGCTGCAGCTATAACTTCTATAAGCAGAAAAAATGCAGTCTCTACCATCGGCCTCACACCGAACAAAACTACATTTTGCACATTAGCTCTTATTGGAGAGTTAATGGACGTCCATATTAAAAAAAAAAAAGCATTAAAAAATAAATAAATATAATATAATTTAATCTCTGTTGCACCATGCTAGGACCGTCTCCACAGACACCAGATTTAAAACGACAGTTTAGTTCATTGCCTTCATCAGCACATTGTGAACTTATTTAGTAATGTATTAAATGTAACAATCATTTATGGGTATGCATTAAATATACACATCTTTATACCTGTTGGCAGATAATTCTACAAATTTTTAGTAGTGTATGATTGGGTACTGTTGATCCGTAATCATAGCTATGGGATTTTTATGAGTTGTAAGTTTTATTATTAGGGGTAAATTGTCTGTACATCTGAAAATGAAATTGACTGAATGATATTCATGACAGGATGGTTTGTTTTTGGTCTATCCAGTCAATTTAATACCTTTTTAAAGCCAATGTTATGAACACATTGCTGCAAAAAAAAATCTCAAATTCACACATTTTTATGTGCTCCCATCTTATTCATTTTGATTATTGATAGTGACTTGATTTAATCATAGATATCAATATCAAGAGAGATCCCTTGATGGCTGACAATTGATCCCATCGTGTATGTACTCAGATCTCCCTCAGCCTGCTTCTATTTCACATCCAGTCACATAACTCGTTGTTTTACTTTTAAGAAAGGACAGTCAAAATAACGTTTCAGGTTTTTTCTCAGTCCTTCATATTATTAAATTATGTAACTGCCCACATATTGTAACGAGCAGCAGATAAACTAACATATCTAGAATAGTGCCTAATATTATACTATGTTTTCTTATGAAACTGCACCACAGTATTCTCAAATTTTATTGCAAAGGATTACTTATAATACCTTAATTGAAATAATATGCAGACGTTGTCACGGATATAGACTTGGACTCATCTGTTCACGGCATATAAATATACACTCACACACGTGTAATCCATCTTTGACAGGTGAGAATCTGTCTTTCTTCCTGACTTTTCCACAGCCTTAACTCCTTCAGTCATCCTGGTTATTTGAAAAGCATTACTTAGTGATGGCACTAATACTGATTGATGAAGTTGAGTTTCCACATCAGCCTCCTGTCATTGACTTAACCTAAGGCATAACCTAAACCACAGATGGATACCATGTGGGTCTTTATCCTGCTCAAGGGAAAACATTCATCTTATTTTCACAGTTTTCAGCCTCCTCCATATTCTGTGTAATATCAAAGGGACTCAGTCTGAACAGTATCTATCTATATTTCATATCTGAAGGGTAAATAACTCATGCAAAGGTGTGAGCATCACACCTGAAGTGTAAAAGCATAAATTTCATGAACGTGTGTATGTACAAACGCATGCTAAACAGACGTCACAGTTAATAGGTCCTCACAAAACTGTCCATCATGTTTATTTAATCACTCCTGATGGGCTTTGGGTGATGCAGGCAGATATTGGTCTCAGAGCGACCGCACTGCAAATCAGGTTAGTTCTTACACTGAATGTGGAGGAGGCCTGCAAATCTGGCCCCTGTTCCATTTCCCCTGGCTGCATTACCCACTTCTAACAAAGTTACAGCACACTTCTCGATTTTTCATTGGATTAAAAGGGCCGTATAGATTTGGACATGAGACAGTGTGGTGCATCAATCCCCTAGTGCATCTGCCGCACAGTTCAGATCGTCGCACACACACACCTTTCTCCCTCACAAAGCCTTCTCACTTTTTCCTAATATGTGGGTTTAGTTTGTCGCCAGCCGCCCTCACAACAGCCGCTGCTCATTAGCCTTTGTCTCCGTCGCCCGTGTAATTACGTTAGGAAAAGGACAACAGCGCATGCAATGATCGGTTGCAATGACACAGACCCATGAAAAGCTGTAATAAGGCAGACAATGGAAAGTAAGGCCACTGATTAGTGCCTAAATGATTTTTTATATTTTTTTTCTGCTGTTTTTGTCTGGATTTTAGACGGGCAGGGTCGATTAAATGTGCTGATGAAACCTAAATTTAATTTAAAATATGTTTGGGGAGGGGGGGAGCTGTGTGGGACCAAAGGGTTACCGGTTTGCATAATTTTCCCATGGGATCAATACAGTGTAACAAAAAAAATATTTTTATAAGCCCTGTTTCAGGTACTTTACACTAACAATAAAATGTCATCTATTTCAAAACAGTAATTTTTTTTATCCCCCTAAAGGCTAATTTCACCCAGGTTTTTGATAGATTATTCATCCACATTACAGTAGTCCTTGTAGAGTATGTCTTGGACTGAAACAAGAGGCAACCACATCCATAAATGTGTGTAAAACGCAGTCAAACCAGAAAACATGGGAAAATATTCTGTTGGAGTCACATTCAGATTTTCCTGTACAGTAAAAAAAAAAAAAATGGATTCCCTCCATTTTTTTTTTTTTTTACTTAAAATAAATTGCTATGCCTCCTTCAAAGGGTCATTTCCTTTACTGTACATCTGTTTAATGTTATGTATAGGGTGAGTTACACTCCCCAGGGCAGATAACTTTGAGGAAACCTTGACTAATTGTCTTCCAGTGACATTTGAGGGACATCTTCCCATATTCTTGTTAGCTGCTAACATAAAGAATTTTGTAATAATGACATGCATTTCGCCTGGAACATATGTTACTCATTGAGGGGAGAAACCTCTGTGGTACAGTTACTAGCCGCTGGTTCAGCAAGGTTCAACATGTTTCCCATGACTGTTTCTCATA
>JASGAT010396207.1:1262-23259 GCA_030220025.1 Chelon auratus
CCCCCTCCCATACACGCACATACACACACACGCACACACACAAAATTAAATTATCACCCGTCTCAAGTGTATCTTTTCTGTCCATTTAGCTGTTTTTATGTGGGAAAGTGCTTGGCGCTGATATACAGCACTGTGAGCTCTGATTGAATTACACTGATGGGAACATCAATTGCACAGCATGGTATCAGAAAAAAAAAATTAACCAAGCACCTCAGATCACATTACAGTCTGCGGTGCTCTGATAGGGCGCTAACATAAAAGCCTTGGCAGACAGTAAGCTACTTTTAAAGAGACCAAAAGGGATTTTACTTATTTTGAGATGGTACTAGCAGGAAATGTGTTCATAACACAAGTATTGCATATTTAAGCCCCCCATGTGTATTCCTAACATGATACACGAGATGGTTTGTTGCACAGACACATTTGAGAAGTTGTCTTTGGAAACTGTTTGAAAAAACACAAAAAAATACTTTCTTTTTATTGTGAGTTTATGCATGACAGGCACTCTTATGTTGTCACACCTACAGCAACTGAAACTGCTGGTAGTTTCTCGCAAGGCAGCGATTAGTCTGCACCTCTGTGCACCTGTAGATCAAAATCTAGTTCCATGAATCTCAATAAATTATACAGGGTATCAGAATAGCCACCTCCTTGTTAAAGGAACAGTATGTAAGAAATGTATTTCAATTAATCATAAAATGGCCCTGATATGTCACTAGACATGAAGAAATCATGTTCATTTCAAATACTTATATCACTGACAACAGTGGTCCGGCCAGGATATTGTCATTTAAAAGTGAGAGTCAGGTGGGGATACACCGTTCTACAGTATTTTGAAAGTGATTGCAGTACCAGTTTTGGCCATTTTTGGCCAGAATCTTACATACTGTTCCTTTAAATGCTAAACTTCAGTATTCACCACAGTCCGTTTTTTGCCCACTGTACAAAGATCGATCAGGCCTATCATTATGACCGGACAGGAGAAGTAAATACCATTGACCATTTTGTGACAACACAATGTTCTGCTGGGAAACTTTTGGACCTGGCATTCATGTGGATGTTACTTAGACATGTAGCGCCCACCTAGACCAGACCAGGTACAACCACCCCATAGCAATGACACTCCTTGATGGCAGCAGCCATCCCCAGCAGGATGCAGCCTGATACAGGTACAAAAGTGGTTTAGGAACAACTAAAAAAAAACATGATAAACAGCAGAAGGTGTTGACCTGGCCTCCAAATTCACTAGATCCCAACGCACGGGACCGAAAGGCCCCCACTAACAACATCGTGTTGCCAGACACCACAGGACACCTTCAGAAGCCCTATGTCCATTCTCTGATGACTCATAACTGTTTGAGAAACCTACACAATATAAGAGGGTGGCCATAATATTATACATGATCTGTTTTATTATTGGTACCTTTCAGTAAGTATTTTTTGTTTTGGTGCAAATCTTGGGAGCTTGGAAATTGCAGCATGCTGACAACCCTCAATTTCCCTTGCTGCTTGTTTTTGCCCTGCACCAGAGTCCTGCAGAAGAACAAAATTACACTGTAATTTGAGGCTGCAATATAAAGTTTTACCTGGTTTTATGTAATACGTTGGCTCTTAGGTTATCACTTCTATGGATTTGTTATTACTGTATATCTATTAGTTTTGTAGTACAGTTTTTTTGTGTCAGTGGCTGGTTGTCTGTGTATGCAGTCATCTAATGCAGCTCCAGCTTCTGCAGAATCTGAAAAAGACGACACTGTTTTTTGTTGTCATAGTGTTGACCGCGTGTCATGGGCCCCTTAAGCTATTGATTTTATTTGGCTATCCCTTGCGTAGTCGTTTCCAACTTTATGATGAAGAGGAAAATCACTTCTTTGTGCCTTTTTGAATTTCTGAGTTTCATCAGTCTTTTGTGTAAATATATTCCATCATCTTCTGTTGTCAGTCTGTTCTGTTCACTCGAGGTCTTTGCCTGAGTTTTTTTTATTTTTTTTTTTTAGTATTATTTTTTATCTGTGCTCTTGTGCCACACATTCTTCTGCTTCCTTCTGTGCCTTGTTTCGCTGTTGGGTGTTTTTGCCTATCTTGGATTTATGCCTGGATCTACTTCCAGTGTTGTGTTTGCCTAACCATTATCAGCTTTCTAAATAAAGCTCGCTTTTTGTGTCCCCCCCGTTTGGCTCCCCTCTGAACGGAGCACTGCGACATACAGACATTCGGCACTCTGTAATGCAACCAATGAATTTCTGAGAGATTACATTTGTTTCTATAAATAACTGGGGCAAATACTCCATTATAATAAAGGAATAATACAATAAATGGATCAAATTTAAAGAAATATGGCTTATGAAGTGTCAGCAAGAAATAGCAGAAATCCACCAGCAGAGGACTTACTGGGAACTGGAAGACGTATTTTCCCGTAACACATGTAGCCCTTCTTGTGACAAGCTAATCATGCGGCTCCACCAAGATACTGAAAGGTGGGAATCGCATCTGGAAGAACGTGCAGTTGTCAAATTTGTGTATGTATGGCATTTTGCCACTGTCTTTGTTCACTTCTTTGTTGGCTCATTACACCCCTTGCAATTATTGCTTCTCTCAGAATCCATCTGCAGAGTTTCATGTAGTGAGAGGAACGTGTATGCGGTCCAGGAATTACTCACGTTGTGGGGACCTAAATCTTTTTAAAGTACCCTTATGGGGTGTGTTCCTTCCTTATAGAGACATAAATTAAGTTCTATAAATCATTGAATTTGAGGGTGAAGACATGTTTAACGGGGAGGCTTATAGGCTAAGCTTAGAATACGTCTCCAGTAAATTAATATAAGTCAGGAATACACGTGTGTGTGTATCTGTGCGTTTCTGCATGGCTCCCACCCAAGGTTGTTACTACAACATGTTGTCTTTTGAGATTTATCGCCTTAAGCAGCAATGATGTGCTCTCAGCAAGACATGCCAAGACTGCTGGCTGTAGCCCAAGATGAGGGGCAAAAAGGAACGGAAGGAAAGAAAGAGACAGATACTTGAGCCAGATCCCATGGTTTTGTTTACTCTGAATAAAAGATTCATTTGAATCAAGAGTGATGAGTAATTACTGAGTGTCTTGATTCTGTTTAGGAATGTCAGATGAAAACCCCCAAATGTTTACCGCTCACCGTTGCCCAGAAATGAGTGAAGTGTACAAATGTTGCTGCCACGTTTGGCACAGAACGATCCGCTTTAAGTTTACTCTTCTGAAAAACTTCCCTTNTTACCCCCCACCCCCTCAGTGATCAATATGATTCAGTTGAATAACCAGCTTACTTGAATGAACTTTTTCCTGCTGCCAAAATCAGAATCAAGACGGATTTAAAGACCAAGAAGCTTGCAAGCATCGAGAAGTTACACTTCCATTTTTGGAATTTTGTCATCATACAAGCAAGAGTTTCGGATGGCTGGTGCACTGATGCAATAGAGATTATTTGGTAGAAAACATGTTTCAAACTGTCATGTGGGATTAATTAATACTGCGTGCCTCAGCAGGATTATTCGCCGTGTAGAAGGCATTCAGAGTACAGTAGCAGAGACCACTTTGAAGTTTAACATCAGAGACCCAGAAAGACTGCAAATTAGACAGTTGGACATTTGACTGGAGGGTTGCTGGTCCCAGTTCCAGATAACCTGTGGAAGTGTGGGCGCCTAAACCAAATGAGAAATGCACTTCGCTGCCTCAACTACCCATGTGCCTCTGAGCAAAACATATCCTCCGATGCTGCATTGTGGACCAGCCAGTCATCAAGTTATACAGCACAGACTATCCCTATATTTGACATTAGAAATATATACATATGTGTATAAAACATTTTTGTTTATTGTCCCTTTGCTACATTTTCCTTCAGACGCTTACAGAGGTCAGTGGGATATTAACGCTGAACTGAACTGTGTTTAAGAATCTGCAGTAAAAACACTCCAACACACCCGGCATACTGAAACTGCAAAATCCACCCACTCGGTGCCTAACAGCAGACCAAAGAAAACATTAACCAAACAGATAATCTTTTGCAATGCATCTCCAAGGTCAAAGTGTGGATCTGTTTCTTTGTCGCACAGTCATTAGACTAAGCAGAGCTATTCGCATCGTACGAGATAGAGAATCACCCCATCAGGGGCTTAAACGCATTTACAGGCTCGCATGCAACTGCCTCTGAGCCTGAAGACTACACCACGGCGCCGTCCTTGCCCTTGTTTTAATTGCTTCTGATGGAATCTTGTATGACCACCAAGAGAGTTTATTTTTTGCTTCAGTGTTAAAGCTAAAAAAGAAAATAAACTAGAAGAAGCAGTGTCATTGCTGCATTGTATGAAGTTGCAGAAATTAAACCTCTATTGCTTTTTTTCGCTGACAGATTGCTGCTCCTCTCTGATAAGCAGGCTGTTTGATATTTTAAGTGTCTATTCCATTTTATCCAGCTGCACACAGAGGCGCCGCTAATGATAAACCAACATCCTCCGCGGGGAGGCCGGAAATGTAAGGGCCCTTCAGGATGCTGATTTCAGACCCTATTACAACAAAGGCATGCACACACACACAAACAGGCACACACATCCTTCAAGGCGGTGTGGAGCTTAAACACGCCCTCCCGTGGCCTCACTGGGAACCTGCAAGTGCAACTCCGCTTGTGAGTGGAGAAACGGAGAGATACAAAGAGGGAGGAAATCTCTGTGTATGCGCACGGGGTTGGGTGGGTTGTTCAACAGTCGGTTTGTTTTTGCTGTCATAAATAATTGCTCCACGCAGAGGACTGCTGGTGTTCGGGGCTCCTCCATTAAGCCAGAGGAAAAAACTTTCGGAGCGCCTTTCACCTCTAATTGGCATCGGTGGCACAGCAGCTGGCGAACTCCTCTAAAGAGTCGGCAAGAGAGAAAAACACGAAAACCACTGCTGCCCCTGTTAAATAATTTGGTGCCCACAAAAGGAACGAAAACCAATTTTATGGCGAATGAAAGAGGAGCAGAAAAACAGAGAGAGGGTAGTAGTGGTGTTCTTTTGACAACCTGTTCAGTGTGGCTTGAGCGCATCTATGTGTGAGCCTCTGTCCTCCCCGCCCTCCCTCTCTCCATCCCTCCATCCCTCCCTCTCTCTTCACAGACAGGGGCGGTCGTTCTCAGTCTGCGCACATATTCCACTTGGCCAGCTTCACTTGAGTCCACAGACACAGCGCTGATTGAACGAGCGGAGGGGAGTTCATTTTCAGAGCGCATGATTGTTAGAGGGGCTTCACTAGACTGTCACCGGCCAGAAGCATAGAGGGAGGGACGGTAAAGCCGTTTCAACCACGCCTTTCAGAGTAAAAAAAAAAATCTACAAAAGGGGAGTCCGGTGTGTAGGATTTTCCCCCAACTAGCCTTGCTTGAGTTTTTCCAAAGGGAAAGTGGTTTGTGTTTTTCATTCTTGGAGAGACGGACTCTGTGGAATCGACCTGCGCAGAGATTCCGCCGGCCGATTCTCTGTGCGTAAAATAAAAGTTTAACACGCCGAGGAGATCATTTCAGAGGTCTGAGAGCACGGCAAACTCCACAATAAATCCCAGGAATTGTAAAGCTCTTTTTTGGACGCCCAGTGGAGGAGGATATATAACTTTTGAACCGGTTCTGTGAAGAGGTACGAAGGCGGGTTGGTCTAACGGAGAGCGGAGGAATCCTCGCTGCAGAGCCGGGAGGAGAGCGCGAAGCGCAGGGTGTCGGACTGACCCAAAGGGCGGCACCGCGGAGATAAGGTACGCGACAGTGATTACACGGACACTCCATTTTTTATTTCTGTTACTGTTATATGATTTATCTATTCACTTTACAGCAGACTACGTATTTGTATACTTTTGTTTTTTAAGATCCAATGCGCATCCTTAAACCAGGCTGTATTTTAAATTGCACTCTTCAACAGTAGCTATCAAAGTTGACCATCCATCCTACAGCTGTAACACCCCTCACTGCAAAAAGCACTTACATTTTAGGATTACCTTTATTATTTGCACCATATTTCTATTTATGCGCTCAGTGAAATGTTGTACTTACTGCCTTTATTAGTATTAATGCAGCGAATTAACTCGCACGCACCACGTACCAAAATAAAACTTTGATCACAGCGGACTTCATAAAACAACCTGTCAATGCAGCCGACCCAGAGCCATCACACAAACGCCGGAGGGAAACCCTCACGTTCGGTCAGCGGAGCCACCCAAAAGAAATAAAAGAAATAATGGCGACATGTGTCGACAGAACAAATTCAGAATCAAATTCTTTGGTGCGGTTAATACGAATGAAATAAAAAGTGTGTTTTCCTTTCTCCCTGGCAGCCCATCTATCACCTCCTCCGGTAGACACGCTGTAGAAATAATTCTATTGATCTGAAGAGAAGCCTGCACGCGTGGGTGTTTGGCGTGTAAAGTGCATGACCTCACCTGTTGTAGATAATCCTCCATGAATACCGCAATCTAATCCTCACTTTGCTCCTGTCCTGGGTACACCTGCCCGCCCCTGCGCCTCGGCCAGAGGAGGACGGAGGAAGTTTAGTCACGCTAAACGACAGACATCCACAATCCTGTCAATATCCAATCCTCTAACACAAAGCACCGCTTGTAAGCTTTTTATAATCCACGATTCCTCATTGAATTACCCGCCCTTTAAGTTGAATGAGGCGATGTTGGCTGTGCGGTGGAGGCTAAATTGCTCTGTAATATTATTTTCGTGGCTTAGAGGGTTGGAGGAGGCATTTCGAACACGAGAAAACAATTTTAAGTACCCCTTCTACCTTTTTTTTCATGGTAATTGCTCAGCTGTTCCCCTCCATGCCTCTGTTTTCATCTCTCTCTCTGTCTCTCTCTCCTGCAGGTTATGAAGGAATTGAGCTGAACATGGAGCTTTTCTGGATTTTGTTATTTTCTAGTCTTCCTCCTCTTGCCTGGGGCCAAGGAGTTTACGGTAAGGACTTGATATTTATCCTATAACTACATCAGTACTTAGGCTACTTTATTAGTGCAGACCGATTCAGCTCCATCATTGGCAGTGATGAGAATTAGTTCACTTATTAAACTATAAACTTAACTAATGGCTTCTCTGTGGCCCATGCTGGCCTTCTCAGCTTCTCAGCGCAACACCCTTATAGAAGGCGCTGTAATAACTGGCTTTTAAACCACTGCCAGAATAGCTTCAGGGAGATGGACAGAAAATTATCTTGAAAGGGAGATATTAGCTACTTCTTAGAAGTCACAAGAGGGAAGCTGGGAAAACATCCAACATTAGCAGAGGGGAAACCCACCTACTGTAAATCCAATTTAATTCCATTTTTAGACAGCAATAAAATGTTATTTAATTTTTATGGTCAATGTGGGGCAAGAAGCGGTCTGAATTACACACTGCTTTGTGATAACGTGTGATCAGAGCTGCTTGCGCTTTGTAATTTGAACTGAACAAAGGTCATAGTTTAGCCAGAATTGAAGTCACCGCTATGTCCGACGCATACTGATCAGCCGCGCGCACACACACACGCACACGCGCACTGAAACCCACCGGTTTCAACAAGAGGATGCAATTTGCAGAGCTCTCTGAGACGTGGCTCGCCTTTGTCACGTTAAACAGGCCACTCACTCAGTGCTTTTGGGGATAAGGCTGCGATCTGTCCCCTCCGAAGAAGACTGCGCTCTCACTGTATTACAGCGGCTCGGTTTCTTCAGCCACAGGCGCCTGGCCAGATACGCATCCTCCTGTCCCTTCGGGCGAGACAAACACACAAACTGATCTGTCAGCTTTGATACTTTGATTTTGACATTTGAAGGCATGTGGCAGCCATTGAAAACAAGGCCTGTTTAGTCATAGTAGCACAGAGTGCGGTTGTCATAAGCGATCCCGCAGCCCGCCGTCACGCTGAGAAATGCTGACAGTCTGTCATTTGCTGAAGCATATAGGCCCGTGTAAAAGTCCTTGCTAACTAATCAGGCTTGTACCACTCTGACACTTCACACTGCTGCTGACAAGTCAATATTGGTATAAACTATAGCCAGCTTACATGAACCATAACATGTACTACTTAGCTGGAACCACCGGTTTAAGTTGTTTTGTTTCTTCTTTTTATAGAAGATGTCAAACGTGTGCTTAAAATGACAGATTTTGCTCCTTTTAGTTCCCATATATACGCAGTCACGTTGGATCACTGAACACGCAAAGCTTTCCTGTTTTAAGCGTGCTCTTACATTCAGTTTAAAAAGATACAGTGTCCACATTTTACAACTTTTCTTCAGTGCCAGCTCTCATTTAGTTTGAGTTTGATCAGCTGTCTCCACATCGAGACTCACATCTCCAGTTATTCCTGTGTGCATTCCTCATTTATTTTTTTCTTTATAGCTGTTTAAAATAGTTTGGAGTACTCTTCAGGGTGGTATACTGATTGTCATGAAACATTTGTGCCTCATGGGCTCTGCCACAAATATGCAGTGGGTTGAAGCAGATACGCAGACAGTGCCAGTTGTAGAGGCTGCATTTTTTTTTGAAGGAGTGCGTTTTTATCTTTTTTTTATGATAGTGTTTTTCTCAGTGTTATAGGTAATTTTTCTCGTGTAAAACAGAAGTCTTTCAGCTACCGCTGATGGAAGAAAAGTCCCAAGGGCGTTGTGGGAATTAGACTGGCCAGCATTCACAAGCCGCCCGCACTCCCAAGTGCATGGTGAGGTGGTGCTCAGCTGTGTATATCCGTGTAAGAGCTGTTTCATGTAAGTAAATCATCATCAGTGAAAAGAGTCGTTCCGAAAGAGCAAATGGTTTCACAATTTGCACAATTGCAGTAAACAACACAAGTAGGGAAGATAGGGAAGAGCGCCAACGAGTTTGGCACGCTCTGCATGCAGATATGCATAAAATGGTTTCCGTCACTTTGGAATTGTTTAGCACTTGCTCTAGCAGACAGATGCGACTTACTGTCCGTCGGGAGCCGAACGGTGAGAGCGTGCCTGATTGATGTCAGCGCTTTGGACGGCTGCGAGGTTCATTTACTGTAGCCTTCTCTGGGGTGTGTTTGGATGTGTGTGTTTTCGTCAGCTCGAGCCTGTGAATCTGTGCGTGCAGGTGCTCGCGTGCGTGAGAGTGCGAGCCTGTGAGCCTCCGAGCCCGTGCGAGGTGTGCGCAAGTGTGGGACGTGTTTGTGCAGCAGACTCACTTCTTTTCCCACTGCAACAGTTTGCTGCCTCAGCAGGGACTTGTGGATCAGTCAGTGTTTCTCTTGCAGCAGTGTAGTATTGATTGCACTTCTGTGAATTCTGATAGGCTGTCAGAAAGCTTGTAACACCTGTCCATCATATTGCATTTGAACAGACAAGTGCACTGAGGAAAGGTGATGTGGCGTATCAAAGGAAAAAGGAAAATCTGCTCACCATATGCTTTGTCACAGCTTTGTTATGCGAGTCTAATAAGATCATGTATAGTATGACTTGTTTATTCGAGTCCTCTCCTCGCTACTACTTTGCTTTCCCTTGAGGGGATGAGCTTTTTATATGCATTTCCACACACTAATCACAAACATCCCTCCATGTATACAGTATACAGTATACAGCGAATTTCAAGTTTCATTTAATGTGGATGAACTGTAATCCAAGGGCATTACAAGCATGATGTGGCATTCACATGCGCCAGCTCTCAGCACACTCAAGGATTAGGGGAGGTTCAGAAAATTTCGTTTTGTAGGATGTAGCTCCTCAACTGAAGGATTCAACACAGACAGAGTGTACCAGGAAAAAAAAAAAGTGTCTCTCCATCTCTGCGGCACCGCTTCATATCACACTGTGTGAAGCAACAGAGTTCACAGAGACACCAAATCATTGATTGCTTGACAAAGTCACACAAAAGCCATTAGCCGGTGCTGTAGATGGAACCCAAACTGCATTAGCCTGCAATACGATGCTTCATTATGCTCTTGTTAACAGGAAATTTAATGAACTTAAATCAATGGCTTTGCTTTACAGCGTTCTTTTTTTAGATTTGAGCAAGGCCCTCGCGGCAGCAGGAGAGGCGGGGCCTCGCCACCGGCCATAGAACAAAGCACGACATGACGTGCAGAAAGTGGAAAAGTTTAACACGCCTAAACTGTGCACAGATGTAACATCACTTTGAAGATGTCGCCGAAGGAAGAATGAAAGTCTTGGAAAACATTTCTCCTTTTTTTTTTTTTTTGGTTATTTGCAAAGTGTCTCAGTCTGAAACTTTGCACGTAACAGTGATAGAAACCAACCAGAGTACATTTACTCAAATGAGCTGAAGTGAAAATATGATCTACTAGTGCCTTAGTTCACAGTTTCAGTTTTCTGTCACTAAATATTTATAAGAAATGTACTTTTTATACTTCAGATTCATATCAATAATAGCACATTTTTTTATCAGCTAAGCTAAGACACAGAGGGTGGTACTTAACCAGCAGTTTATGGCTGCAACATTGAAGTCATATACACATTAATGCATGGACATTGCAGTTAAATAAGGGCTTTTATTTCTGTCTTTCTATTTTGTGGGATGGCGACCACAGAAGTAACAGATCTGAATCCTTCTTTCGCCACTTGCTGCAGTATATTAGCTTGCCACGGCACATGGGTTGAATGCCAGTGACCTAGAAAAAAAAATCATTCCAGGTTTAACCAGCCTGGCCACTGGTTCCCCTGTGACTTTAACTCTTCCGCTCCCTACATCAGCACTTTTTGTTTGTGTCTCTTTTATGCCTCTTGCTGCTGAGTTTATTTTGGATGCTGAATATTGCCCTTTTCTAATAAGCATTCATAATTTATTGGTGGCTCTGAGGCAAAGGAGAAAGGAGGAGGGGAGGGGAGACAGTGATAAGAGGAGACTGAAGCATTAAGTTAGAGATGGTGATAATCTTTCACCTCCTACAGTCGGACACCTACGGCGTTCCTCCAACCGTTTGCCTCCTTGCTTTATTTTTTGTGTTTAGTGCATTTATCTGTGTATGTATGCATTTTTGGATTATGGATTCATAATTGTGCACACACTCACACGCTTATAGCTTTTTTTACAATACGTATTGCACTCTCTTTATGTACGCACACACACGCATATACACATTTTTTAGTATTACGTTTTTTTCATTCCTACACTGGAGCTCAAATGGCATCATTTTGGAAGAAGTCCCCTTGATTTGGCCACTATAGATGGCTGAAACATCGCGTTAGTAATTAATTTCTACAGAGTAAGGCTGGGAACTATTGTGTTAAATTTTCCAACAACACATGAATGCTGTGTGCGTCAGTCTGTTGAAGGAATAATACCACTTTGAATAGCTTCTGCAAACCAAAAGGTTGTATTTTTCTCAGAAAATACAACCGTAGAACCTGTCAATGGCCGAGAGGCGGGGTAGCTACACTCTTGACAGGTAACCAGTTCATCACAAACAACCAGTCATTGGGTTTTCAGCCAAGTGCCTGAACTAAAGCAGCCACGCTGGCTGAGTGGTCTTCAAGAAATCGCCTTGTTTCAGATAAAACAACTTGAACTTAGCGCCTGCAGCAGTTTTTAAGGCGCCGTTAAATTAATTCAAAAGGAAAACTGAGTTTCTGAGGGAAACATTTGGTGCACTTTTAATAACGATAAAAGAAAAAGAAAAGTTGCCCCAACATTTTTAATCTCCTCTTGTTTCTCACCTCTAAACTCTATTCTAGATAGACAGACAGACAGATAGATGGAAGAATGACAATTAAGCTTCACAGCAGTAAAGATGTAAGGATGTAAAGAAGCAAGTGGCTGATTCCTTTCCACGTCCACTCTCATTCTTTTTGTCTTCTTGCTCCCTCCCTCTCTTTGTGTCTGTCTCTATTCATCTCTGTCAGTCCCTTAGATCCCATCCTTTCTGCTAAAACTTTTAGTGCATGCGGTGCTTTAATTATCCCTTCTTGCTTTCGTGTCTGTTTCAGTTTAACTGTGTCCATTGTGTAGCATTTTACCCCTTGCTGCCTTCATACTAAAGGTGATACTTTGAGAAGATTCACATAAACAATACAGTGTGTGACAGCCTTGTTTTGATGCTTACTCAGCTGATTTTTTTTTTGTTTTTGACCCTCATGGCCTTCGTTCCTCTCCTCTCCTCTCCTCTCCTCTCCTCTCCTCTCCTCTCCTCTCCTCTCCTCTCCTCTCATCCTCTTCTCTTCTCTTGTCTTCTCTTGTCTTCTCTCTGTCTCTCTCCTCTCTGTCTCTCTTCTCTCCTGTTTTTCTATACGGCTGACTGGATATTAAAGCTTGACAACATTTCTATTAACCCACAGGTCAGCAGCAGAGCCATGGGCCAATGGCCAAAGTGATATGTTTACTGTGGTTTACACTCGCCTCTCTACCTGGGGGTAAAGGATAAGAGCCCTAAGACAACGTCTTGGGAGGTCTGATTTATCACCCTGCCTCCCACAAGTGCGACTCCGAGTCTGTGGTGGGCACAAGGCTGTAGGTAGAGTAGGTGATCTGGCACACGGGGGCCCCGGGTGAGGTTAGATGGTCATATATCTCCTTAGAAAGCAGAGTCTGGCAAGCCTTGGTGTAATATAGAGTATGTGTTTACAGCAGCATATTTTATTTCTTTGCTCAAAGACAGCAAAGAGTTTGGGGTGAGCAAAGACTTGAGGGGCCTAATAGGACTTTACTTGTCTGCCAGAATACTTCTTTGCAGGGACAGGTAACGTCTTAGGGTCCCTGCTGGTTGCCTGGCAACTGCTCCCAACCAAGAAATTGTCTTGAAGGTTAGCCTCTTTGAACAAAGTCACGCTTTTTGCACGTTTGTAAGGATTAAACACTGTCGATATAAAGTGGTAGATTTTTGAAAACTTTATATTAATTGGACACACGAGTGTTGCACTAGAGATTGTGAGACATTTCCGTTCAACTTTGACTGGAAAGCCCCTTTGTCAGTCCACGCTGTCACTCAGCCTGGATCATTATCCTCCGAGTGTGTGAATAAATACAGGCTGACGGGCTGGTGGTAAATGTTTTCATTTTTCAAAGTTAAACAAGAAGAAATCAAAGTCAGAAGTTTAATGAGGAGGAGTGAAGTGCTGAGCATCACTGCAGCCTGCGGCAGCGTGTGTCTGTGCTGGAGTGCCACCGGAATTATTCAAATTTTTCTCCTTAAAGATCATCACGCGACCTTCCTCCTATCTGTTCATTTGTGTTTTTTTTTCCCACTTCTCACTTCGCTTTTTCTCTTGGTTGAGCGATTTGTTGCCCACGCATGATTGTCACATTCACCTAAAGACATGCGTGTGCACCAACATCTCTAACTGTGTCTGCCTTTTGCTGAGCTCATCATTACCTCACTCTCACCCACTGTCTTCTGTCTGTGCAGGGATCAGTGTCTCTCGCACACACACACACACACACACACACACACACACACACACACACACACACACACACACCTTGTGGATGAGATGTGGTCCAGAGTGTAACAGGACGACGTGGGTGCCCTGTGGGTAGGAAAATCTGTCAGAGAAACTTCACTTTTCTTCTCTGTACTCCTGTCACTCTGTCAGACATTATCAAGCACCTCTTACTGGCTCTGCTTCAGGAGGGAATATACATGGGTGTGTGTGAGTGTGTGTGTGTGTGTTTCTGCACAACACACTGCAGCGAATCAAAAATAACAAAGGTAATAGAGTTCAGCCGTGTTTTGAGATGGTGTTTATGTGTGCCCAGTGTCTGATCCCAATGTCTTGAGAGTGAAGGGGGGTGAAGAGCTATAGTGTGGGTCTGTGTGTGTGTGTGTGTGTATGTGCGTCCACGGACATGTGAGAGAAGCAACATTTGCTGTCTAACTTATTCATAAAGGCGACAGGACGGTTGTGAACGGCGCTGAGAACATGGCTTACATCAGAGACCGTCTCTCTCCTCTTGCACTTCTCTCGCACTGTCACTCTCTTTCTTCTTCACTCCTCTCGGTCTCACCCCACTTCCCTTTGTCCTTCTTCAGCACTTACCTCCATCTCCTTTTTAATACTTCAATTTTCAAGTATTCCAACGTATGTTAGGGTATGCACCGTTTTTGGCTAAATTTCAAAGCATCTGTGTATGAAGTTTTTGTTTGTGGAGAAATGATACAATCGCAGTCATCCTAGATGCGTTTTAAGTCTTGCTTTTAGGATTGCATTGCTGCCTGCCACAGTGTTCTTTTCTGTTTCGACCACTGTGGGGTTTCACAGTTGGACCTTTTTAAATCCTACTGACAGTGGCTTCAAAGATCCCCCCCTCCACATGCGCTGTAGACGAAAAATTACTGTGCTCAGAATAATAACGTGTGTCTGATATCTACTCTGTCGGCCTTTTTGATAAATTCAGCATCTGTGAATAAATTCCCTCCACATGTTTTAGCGCCAGACACAAGACGTCTCGTACGCTTAAATGCGAAGTTCCTGACCTGCACGCCGCTTTCAGTTTCCACATCCAACTTTGCTCTGAAGCATTGAACAGATGTTACAAAATCATGATCAAATGCTGCATCAGACTCTGGGCCTGCATCATTTATTTGAATTGAAGGAGATAAAAAAAAAGAGAGATCTGTTCGTCATTTATCAGTTTGACCATTTGATTTGATCTTATTTCTAATATTTGATTGATATTTGCTGCCAGACACTGGGTGGAAATGTCCTTTGGAAGCTTTAAAATATTTGTGATCGTTGACTCACACTAAACAAATAGAGGGGTTTCTCATGGTGCACAGAGTGCTGTGCATATACAGGCAGCCGCTCTCTCCGTCTGTCGCACTCAGCACAGCCATATATATACATCTGTCACTTCACAGAAACCTCGCACACACACTGACTGCCTGGGAAAGTCTCTATCACACATACAGATGCGCTCTGACTTAAAGAGCGGCAGGAAGCGCACATCCTGTTAAAACTACACTTTTCCAGGCCGCTCCTCCCACATACGTTCTGCTTTTCCCGGCGGTGCGCGCTGAAACCCCCCGAACAACAACAAAACAACCGCAACTGCTGCAGTTGGTCGTGTCCAACTAAACTTTCTGACAGCAAGAAGGGATCAACAGTGGAAATCTATCTTTTGCTCCAGCACACATCTGGCCTCAATAATTCAGCGATGCGTGCTGCTTGGAGATCTCGCCCTTTCCCTTTTCTTTTCTCGGTTTCACTCAGCGCCTCAGACTCGCTCACTCCCTCAGTGGCAGACTCCCCTTCTCCTCCTCCTTGTCCCCTGCTTATGGCGGGGTTTAGTAAAAAATTTTGGCACTTAAAGGTTTGAAATTGCCACTCGCCGCTTTCACACTTTCCCTTTCTTTTTTTACGTCTCAGCTGGCTCAGAGGAGATGGGGTATAATCTGTTGGATATGTTGAAAAGACCCCATGTTCTCTGTGTTGCAATTTACCTGCCACCAGCTACACACCCTGCTTCCTCGCCTCCTCCTCTCTCATTTTGTCTTTACCAGTCGACTAAACTTTCACCTGTCAAAAAAAAAGATGTTTCTGTCATCTTCCCTTCTCTCCTCCCCCTGATCTTCTTTTCCTTCCAAGTCATCCATATAGCTGCCCTTCGCATGTCAAATAGAATGTACCCAGCTCTGCTTTTCCATCCTCTTTACATCTTAATTCCCTTCCTTCATCCAAACCCTTTCAGCAGACACAAGCCTTTAGCTCTCCTCTTTACTCCTCTTCCTTGCTTCCTTCCTCCCCCCACCTCACTCCTCCAAAGCTCTGTCATCTTCTCACTATCATCCACCGATTCGGTGGCATGCATCCACCCACTTCTCCACTTACTGCATATATAGGACATAGCACACACTGTCATTGAAAGGCTGCAGGCAGGCTTTTCGGGAAGCAGGGTTGGAGGACTGACACGGGGGAGCACAGACAGCCTGGGCGAGCGGCAGCCGCAGGAAATGAGGGCAGAGGGAAAGGTGCATCATAAAGGAAAGGTGGTTGGATTGGGTGGGTGGGTGGAAGTCTGAGCGTGAAGGCAGGCAAATCACACAGGAGGCTGTAATGCGGCAGTCGCTTTCATTGTGAATTCAATTAATTGCTTTGCAATCAATTGATGTTATTCACAGAAACATAAGGGGAAATTTTCAGTATTTTTATGCATAAACCACGTTGCACACTGTAGTTCAGCGTTTTTTTGACTGGTGTACCCCCACAGCCTTATCAAACAAGCCGCAAAACTATTTCATCAACACCACTTGTGGATGAAATTGTGTGCAAATGTGTTCATGTGAGCTGATCACATCCAAACGTGCAATGTGTAGACTTTTTGTCTCTATTGCTCTGGTCATGTAGAGTCTACTTTAGCCTCCACTGGCATACTACACCCAAAATTACTGACTGTTGGCTGGCACGTTGCATTGTAAGTAACGTGCGAAGGTGCCAGGTTTCAACAAGGAATCAAAGTGCACGGTATGAAAATAAGATTAAAGATCTCAGGTCTTGCTTCATCTATCTAATGTTATACGCAATTAATGGGCCTCTTTTGAGGTGTTACAGCTGATACAGCGTGAATAGTATCCCATCTCATTGCTCTTAGACCCGTTAATGTTTATTTGCCGCCTTTGCTTAATCATTTCTGTTTATATTTGGCATTACTCCACCGTCTTCAATCTTTGTTCGCTTAATGACCTCAAAGTACCTTTTTAGTTTCAGAGCCCCTGGCTGGGATTCACTTGTTGATAGATGTCAGATGTGGAAACATTGGCAACCACGTTGTCATGGTTATTAACGCTACTGTTTGGAGATGATCCAAATTTGTGCAAATAAAAATAAAAAAATCAGAAAAAGAGCTCACACTGTCACTTGTGAAAACTTATTTGATGAGGATAGAAAGCTACCAAGGTCTGGTATTTCCAGATGCATGTACGAGGATATTATTTTGAACTCAATCACTGTGAGGACACGTGAGGACACGCTCACCCGCGTAAAAGTAATTTCGCCACAAATCTTTCAGATATTTGGTGCAGGCGCTGTGAGGCAGGACAATATATCAGGTGAAATTCACGCTTTTATGCAAAGTAACCAAGCACGTCCTCTGCAGTATTCTCTTTTTGTCACGGCCAGACTTTTTGAGCACATTTGAGGATTTAAAATGATGTGGAATTAGATCTATGTTGCATACCTTCAAGTACGTGAAACTCCACTCGCACTCGTATCTCTAAAATTCGTCAACTCCTTTATTTATCACTACATTTCCACTTAAGCCATCTAAACAAACCTCGCAGAAATCTAATTGAATTTTGACATTTGACGAAATGTCATGGATCTGGCTCAGGAAAGAGGAGAAGGAAGGACACGTGGCAGAGCAAAAGGCACATATTAAAAACAGAGAGAGAGACAGAGGGTGACATTGCAAAGGGCAGGGCCAGATACAGAGCAGCTAAAAGAAGAAAGGCTTCCCCAGAGACAGAGAGGTAGACCGTCAAGGGGCTCAGGAAATGAGACGGAGACAGAGGGAGCGAATCACTGGGAGAGAGTGAGGAAGTGGGAATGAGGGTGAGATCTAAACTTTATTTGCCTTTGAGAAAGAAAAAAAAATGAACATTTTGCCATACCCTATACATACTAGAGAAAAACCTCAGGTTACAGATAGTTGCCATTATCAAGTTTTTCTTGATCAATAGACAACTTTTCCTTATAAATAATCAGGAAAAAAGTTACTTATGAAATTGAATTGCACTTCATATTTCTGTTGCGCAAGTTCTTCTAGAGGATTGTTTCACTCCCCCTGAATCATGCCCGCAGCTCGTTCGTCGTTAATCAGATTCTTAATGACACTGGTCTTGTTGATATAATCTCTAAATATACAAATAAGTTGCTTTGAACGCTGGACACACAAAATCTCCACTGCAGACTGGAGACAGACTGCAGAGTCGGAGGCAGAGTCCTCTGAGTCGTAGTGCATAGTTGGGAGGTATTCACAGGTTGCAGCAGGAAAATGTTTCAGTGATAGGTGCTGGTAGTGCTGCTGTGACTCTCATCTCTTCTCTTTTCTGCCTCTGCACAGGGAGTCCTTCTCAGTATATTGTCCGATAGGACAGAATCCTCTCTCGGTTTTCATTATCTCACACTTTCTCACATTATAGGACACACTCTGGAGACCACAAGTGCACAGGGGAGCACGGATGGAGCTAACCTGTCAGCCGTAGATCACATCCCTCTATTTATTCTTCCTCGTCTGTTCTTTTCCACATCACGATTAGTCACAACAGGTTCTCTCCTCGGCTGCAATATCTTATACTTTCATTCTATCTCCGTGTTCAAAGTCTTCATCCATTTCAACTTCATTCTTCATTCCTCCTTGTTTTTAATCTTTCTTCCTCGCCCTCTCTATTCTCGCCTGCAGCGCCCTGCAATGCAAACACAACCTGTTCTGAGGGGAAGTGAATTATTGAAGGCGCTGCTGCCATTCCCTCCTTGCTGAAGTGGGGCGCAGAGGGAGGACGGAGGGAAAGGGGGGAGGAATGAGGGTGGATGAAAGAAATGGAGAGGATGGATTTGTAAGGGGCGAAAGCAGGAGGGGTCCAGGGTGTAAAGAGGCAGAGAAATCTAATCTTGTTTACATGGTGGCTACACGGGACTGTGTTTACAGTAGGGCAGAGGAGTGTGAGTGTGAGTATGTTTGAGGAATAAATTATGCAAATTATGTTCATATGGAACTATTTCAGATATTCTTCTACAGAACATTAGCCAGATATGCTTTGGCAGAATGTAAAGCTGGTTTGAATATAAGATGGTGTTTTTTTTTTTTTGTTTGGCTGAAATCCAAAGTTGACGCTAGGTGTCATTACACATTCAACAGTGTGTCTGCTTTTCTTTGAGACACTATTGCTGTCTGTGTCATTTTCTGACTTTGCCCTCTCTCTCTTTCTTTTTCTTTCTTTCTTTCTTTCTTTCTTTCTTTCTTTCTCGCTCTCCATTTCTCTTTGTTGTGTGCACTCTCTTTATCTCGCTGCCTTCCCTGTTTTCAAAGCCATGCCAGTGCAGTACCTTTTCCTCAGACTGTTCTTGCTGAAGGCCCCAGAAAGCTCAAAATGCCTCAAACATCTCTATATTAATACAATGCAGGTATTGACTCCGGATTGCATTGCAAACCGTCAACCTCCAGAAGTCAGGTGGGATGAAGGGCAAGGAGCATTTTATGAAGCACTTGCTGCGCCACTCGTTCTTGCTGGTAAATATTGCAAGTGCTTTGAGGAAATGGTAAAATGAGGGAGACTCAGAAGAAACACTTTTATCAACTCCCATCTTCTCTCACCTTCTCCCTGTTTGGTAGCTGGTCAGTAAGGGCATTATTGCGTCAGTGAGAGAAAATGTGAAGGTCAATAATAGGATTGTGAAAAGTGATGTACCTCCTGTGCTCGGTGCAAATTGCACCCTGTATGTATGCATAATTGTGCAACACTCTTGTGCACAAAACAGTGCTAGAACACTAACTGCACAGTCTACGAAAATACTTCTTCAACTGAGTGAATGTGGCCTTTGTACCTTTAATTTTTTTTTCCCCACAGATAGAACCTGGGCCCAGGGCTTATAAATATAGCAAGTGGAATGGGGGAGTGTGACTGCGTTACCTCTGTCGTTGTTGTACAATGTCAAATTGCTAATGTAAATAATGGCTGAGGTGAACATCAGAGCGTAGGTGTGCGTGCAGCTCATGGATAGACAGCATTTGCGGCGTCANCCCCCCCCCCCATCTGTAGATGGATGGATCTTGTCCAAGCTTTTAAAACAATCTGAAGAAATGAAACTGAACAAATAATCTGGTTAATGCTGATTAGTGATGCAAAGCTTGGAAGCACAATGTAGTGATATAGACAGGGTCGTAGTTACAGCTGCTGAAGCTCATTACTGCTTCATTTCACACAGCGTTTGTTCGTGTCGAGCATTTGACTCCAGCGCAGCAGCTCTTATGCTGTGCTGAACCAGACTTGGGGGCTGATTGGAAAATAAATTCTTCTGCACATCTTGCCTGTCTCTGTACATGTTCAGGTTTAACTTAGACTGGATAAAAGAAGAAAGTTTTATTTCTAGTGTTACTGCACTGTAGACGATTACTTTGACACTGTGTAGCTGTGGGTTTCATTTCAAGACTTTGACTAAACCACTCTGAAACCTTTAATTTTAGTCTTCCTGAGCCATTCAGAAGTGGCTTCTTTTGCTGCATAACCCTGTCACGCTTGAGATTTTAACTCAGACTTGTGACCTTGCGTTCTCCTTCAGGATTTTCTGTCCAAGTGTGAGCAAGAATTGACGTTTCTCCCAGTTATGGCAAGTCACCCTGGTCCTATACCAAAGCGTCTCTGCAAATTACAGAAGAGGCCTGCAGTTTATTGGAGCTTTTCCTTGAATATTTGGTTAATTCACGAATGAACTGCTGTGCTCGTGGAGGAATTTCCGATGTCCGTCTCTTCAGGGAAAGGTGCGCCAATGTTCCAAAGCTCCTCCATTTGTAGATAATGTCTCTCAGTGTGAATCTGTGAAACATAAGTAGTAGCTTTGCAGCCCAAGACTGGATGAATCACCTTCTTCTACATCTATTCTGGACCTTCTTTTGACTGTGGCAGAGTGTTTACTCATGGTGAAACCTCTCAGCAAACTCCATGCTTCTGAAAATGGTCTCTTTGAGTGATGACTCGATTGAACAGGGCTGATATATTTTCAGTTTAAGTAACTAAGGGGGTGAATACGTTCTCGCGCTGGCCTGGCTGATATTAGATAATATCGAGTTTAAAACTTGTTTTAAAAGTTTGAAGACCTGCAACAATTTAGTATGGACACAAAACTGCACACTGTATACTTATATTTCTTATTCTAACATAGTATAAATTGAGAAATCTGCCGCAGTATGAGATGGTACGTTATGATGGGGATGGCTGTTCAAATATCTCAAATAAAACACAACATGCAGCTGTATGGAATTGGAAAACACAAATAAATCATGATTTGATGTTAAAAAAAAATAAAACAAAAACATAACTATATCTCTTAGAATTAAGCAAAAAGCCTGACCAAGACAAATATCTGAATGTGGAGAATTAAAGGATGGCATGGTTTGGGTTATTGAGGAACCTGACCAGACTGAGGACATGTCACACGCGAGGGATCTGAATGCTGTAGTTGGTAACCGTGGGATTTCATTCACTTTCATCTTCCCTTAAGATTCCCACTTTCCTAATTGCTGCTTTTTGTTTGGCAGTGGGAGCTTTGATTCCATGCCCAAGAAAATATGTTCTTTATTGGTGCCAAATTGAATTGAAAATTGTTGATGCAATATAAATGCGCTTCACCACGGCATCGGCTCCCTGCCAGAGTGTTGATGAATGTGCTCTGGCTCGGGTTTGGATGCATATACTGCCCCTTCGATGTTTGCGAGCATCCCGGGTTAACTTGTTATCTTTACCTATTGTCCTTGAGCTTGTCAGGCAGTTTTCAAGTCTTTCATTAAGGCTCATAAAGGTACGGCAAGGATTTTAGACGTGGAGGCGGGGACAATGTGCGCATTCAGAGAATATCATTTTAATACGAGATTATTTTATCGGCTGTGTTTTACATGTTCATAGTATCATCATTAAAAATACTCATTTACTGCAGCCATTTCACTTCAGCAGTTTAAGGACACTATATAAGGGTTAGTCCATTTATGAGCATGTCACTGAAAGGCTGTCATGGTAATGGACGCGGTTGCTAAACATAATCTCTGACTTTAAGCAAACACTCATCATAAGATGATGTGTTATTACCATGTCAATCACCAAGGAATCAGGGACTTTCACCTGACTGTAGCTGCATGTTTTGATTGAGTTCATTGATGAGTGTATCGGTAGACGTGTGTAAGCAGGGCCTGAGGTTAACTTTTTTGGCCACCAGCCACTGTGGCAGGTGGATTTTGAAATCCAGGTGGATTTTGAAATCCACCTGCCACAGTAGTTTTTTACCAGCCAAAATTTTTTTGTGCCTAAAATAAAGGTGAACGACTCAGAAAATGCATAAAAATGGTT